>JAMQGT020009873.1:40000-138739 GCA_024447675.2 Pterophyllum scalare
TTGGAACAGCTGCATTAAAGCTACGGATCAGTCGACTGATTAAAGACACGCAGGCCGGACACTCGTCACGTGTGTGCTCGTCACACGCCTGTACAGCTGAACTTACCTTTCTGTGTGTGCGCGTGTGTAAATGTGTGAAGCCCATTTATTATTGAAGGGCTGTTATATGCCAGGAGAGCACACTCTCATCCTCTCAGTAGTGTGTCTTCCTCTTACAGGAGCACTATTAACCCTGACACACAAGGACACGTCTGTGTGTGTGTGTGTGTGCGAGAGAGAGAGAGAGAGATGCGTGTGTGTGTGTGTGTGTGTGTGTGGTCTGGTGTTTTTCCTGCTTCTAATCTGTGTTTTGGATTTTTTAATTTTAGCCCCATCTGGGGTGGGCAGGTGGGCCAGTGTCTGTTACACGATGCTGTGAGTCTTTGCCAAAAAGGGATCTGTACAGTAGACCACTCAAAATATGTTTATGAGGAGGCGACTATGGCTACAGTATGGTGCAGTCCTGGACCGAGCACTGGGGGAATTGTAGCTGCCTTTATATAATTATTTCCTCTTTCCAGGACGTGTTTCCACTGCATTCAAATGAAAAGGCACAAATAACAGCTGATTACACTTCCACCTGAAATATTTTACATACAATAATTAGACAACATCAAACCGTAGGAATAGATTTCATGCCCCCTCCACATTTAGGACACATATTTGACCCCCCCCCCAGATAACTCTCTGACGGGAGGACGGGGAGTTTATTTTACTCCCAAATCAGAATTGTGACATCAGACACAGAATATTTTATCTGCCACACAAGCATACAGCGTGCCCGTGTCTCTGCTGATCCACGTCCACAAAGGGACATTTTTAAAGGTGTGTGTGTGTGTGTGTGTCTGTGCATGGACCGACTGATCCACGCTCCGTGTGTTGGGCAGGTTTTGGGTTCAAATCCAGCAGCTGTTTCTGTTTTGTGAGCTCAGGTTTCTGCTGCTGCGCCTCCTCGGTGGGTCTCAGCCACATGCAGCAGTTTTCCTGCAGACTGTGATGTCTCCGTGAACACGATGACTTTTTCTCGACTGCTTCATTTGTCCCTGAGCCCGGGCAGAACTGAGGACGACGAGCTTTGACTTGTTTCCTCTCTTTTTTGAATATGAGCAGAAGATTTACGGAAACACAAGCGAGCGTTCACAGCCTAGAGTCCATACATGAGTCAAAGAACATTCCCACGTGTCCCTGACACACACCCAAGCCCGAATCCTGTACCATCAGAAGTCATGACGTGGCTTTTGGAAGCTGTAAATAAATAAATAATTATTTTCCCCCTAGAAAAACGCGGGGTTAGTTTTAGGATCGCTGACCCTTCGACTCTCTGACTCTCACACGTGAGCAAACATTAAATCCCGTCTGTGTGCTGACTCAGCAGGGATAGTAAAATAAATGAGAAATATTTTAAAAAGCACTGGAGCCCTGCTGCATTATATTTGAGTAGATTTTTGTTTTTCTGTGTGGAAATAAAATACTTCCCACTTTAAAGCTCCGCTGAAATCCTCCGAGTGTGTCACAGTTCACCTGAATGCAGACGAGTCGGATGCTGCAGATTTCCGATGCCGGCTCTGGGCTTCTGTTCCTTTAGTTCTCCCACAGATTTGATTGAAATCTTAAAGAGCCGGTCATCATTCTGTGGAAATAATGGACGCCCTCCGCTGTTAAAGTTAAACATCTGCCTTTTCAGGCCTCTCCTCGAACTACACAGAGTGAAGGCGTGCAGAGCAGCTGGTATTTAGTGTGTGCGTATTGTCCCTCACAGACTTACATTTAGGTCGCCTTTCACTTCCAGCTGTGATAAATAGGCTTCAGCCTGATAGCAGCGTTGCTGGATGGACTTGTGTGTTTAGTGTCAGTGTGGAGGACTTGCTGACTTGGGCCTTTCCATTCTATAAACCTTATTTGACTCCCTGACGGAGGAGGAGGAGGAGGAGGAGTGACAGAAAAGAAAAGATTAGGCTACTGTTAAAAACTGCTCCTCATTGTGCTCCCGTGGGGGCCTCCGTGGGTTTGATTCTTTCTCTTTCTTTCTGCACCCCTCCCCCTTTCCCCCGCGCACATAGCAAATCATGTGCTGCATTAGAAATAAATAACACTTACTTCACGGGCATGGTGACAGGCTCAATGCTGAATAAAAGTTCGGCGCTGCTGAAGGCCGTGTTTGCCTACCAGCACACGCAGGCGTCGGTACACCCGCTTTACTGGGGCCCGGTCCCAGTAAACCTCAGGTCTGGCTCTAACGAGCTCCTGTGTTTGATCCGTTCAGACTGCGAGGACGCGATGTCCGTGGGCGCCGCTTTCAGCCGCGGCCTTTAAAAAGACGCCTAGAATGAAAAGTTAGAGGTGAAAATGTGTCATCAGGCAAAGACTTGAGTTCAGCCTAATTTCAGCCACGAGTTCACGTTTCCGCTCTAACAGCTGTCCTCCTCCTGCTGCAGACAAACACGCTGTCACTCAGTTCTCATTCACCCACAATTCTTTGGATGCCGTAGTCCGAGTCCAAAGTGCTCTGCGTCGAGATGAATTTACTCCACTCTGAAGCCCGGAGCCAAACCGCCTCTGTGGAGCAGGCTCTGGGAATTAGGCTGCTTTAAGGTGCAGCGGGAACGTTTTCCATCGGTTTGAATCCCTGATAATAATGACAGCGGAGCTGACACGAGGCCGTCCGACGTTCCGGCAGCTCGGAGCAGGAAAAACAACGGCTTCACGAGATTTTACTGTCATCACGGAAACACGCCAAAAATAAATCAATTGCACACATAAATTATAAAAAGCTACAAAATAACTGCACAGTTTATATTTGTAATCGGTGGAGACTTTTTAAATGAAAAATATTTATTTACTGTAAATTTTATTCTTTCATTTTTATTAATGTGAAACAGGAGGATGCAAGAAATGGGATGATTTTAGGCCAGTTTCCTTATTTTCAGAACGTGTTTTAATGAAATTTAATTTATCTGCATCTCAGCACTGATTGCTTCAGTCCGAGCAGCACTGAGCTGAGCATGCACGGCACTCTGCAGCATATTTAAATGCTAATAATATTTAAGGAACAGAACGCGATTGAACCCCAGCTGAGCTTCATGTCCTGCCAGAGATCAGATCAATAAATCCTGATAGGAATCCTTCAGCCATCCTGTAATTAAAAAAAACCTAAAAAATAAAAAGGTCCAGAATAAAAGCAGGAAATGAATTTTGCTTTTTGCTGTGAAATGATAGCGGTGTGCCGCGCGGGCCCACCTCCTGCACGGCGACGCCCGTCAAATCCTGCAGGAACCAGAACAGATATTTTTAATTTTACAGCTTCGAGATGCTTATCGAGTATCTGCTGTATATTCCTTTTTGTTTCTCTGATGTGCTTCGTCTCCCGTGTTGAACTCGGGCCTTTAAATGCGGCGCATCAGTACAACAAGGCCGGCGAGTACAGTGTGACGCCGACACCCTCACCTCAGATTATGCTGCTGTCAACACATTCCCAGGTTGTCGTCACTCATCTTTAGATTCATATTCAGGAGGTGATTGCGTTGATAACAGACTGCTGTTGCACTAAACTGTGCATCATCGTTTTTTGGCGTGCGGAGGAAGTGGCGGAGGGCGGGGTCAAAACTGTTATCACCCTATCATATCTCTGACAGCTACCTGTCAAAATCGGGTCGCAGCAAGAGATGCAAGGATATCCTGCGATGCTGACAAAGCCAAACGCAGCCCTCTCCCTCCTTTCTTCTGTCTTATTTTGCATTGTTAATTTTCACTGCAATCCAGCATAAGCTTAATAGGAATGATGATGATAGCAGCGCGGATAAAAAAAGAAAAACAGGAGGAGAAAGGAGGAGGTGTGTGTGTGTGTGTGTGCGTGTGTGTGTGTGTGTGCGCGCACTGTGGGTGTATCTCAGCACCATGGTGTTTCTGAAGAAAGCTTATGAACTGTCAGCGTTCTGTCAGGCAGGAAAATAGCGCGGTCCGTGAACTCGTTTGATGTGTTTGACTTTGTGTGGCGTTCGCACACTGAGCGCAGGAAACGAGGGACAAAGACAGACAGACAGCGGACAAAGAAAAAAACGTGTTGTGTTGTGATGTGTGGAGGGCTGGTTTGAAGTGGCACTCAACACACCTTCCATTTGTCTCTGCCTCCTGTGTGTGTGCTCCAGATGTTGGGGAGGACCTGGTGAAGACAGCGGGGAGCATCCAGCCGCCTCTGCCCCAACACCGAGAGCGCTGTCTGGGCTCGTCCTCCAAGGACTGCCCTTACTGCGGCAAGTCCTTCCGCACCTCCCATCACCTCAAGGTCCACCTGCGGATACACACAGGTCAGTGCCTCCACCCTTCACCCACACACCCACCCGCTCTGTGTCTCTGCAGCTATGAAACATTTATTGGGCTTCATGCAAAATTTACTTCAGCACTTGTTCTGACATTTCTTCTGGGCTCACGCTGACATATTGGTTTCTGAATATCGGCCTAAGCACACGCTGGAGTCAATCTCCCTCTGATGTGATGCAGAGGACGCAGATCCATGGATAACATATCGGTCTGAACACCGGCACGTGAAACGAGGAAGGAAGGAAGGAAAGGCTCGTGCAGTACAGATGACCACAGCCACATTAACCATTAAACCCAGTGATCCCAGTTCAGCAGTAACAGGTCCAGTAGGCCTGCTTCAGTCCTAATCTGTGCTATTCCACGGGATCTAATCCCAGAGGCTCTCTGAGCCCGTCATCAGCTGCTGGATTGCAGCACGTTTCCTTCAGACTCACATAAATCCAAATTAAGGAAACTGTTCACGAAATGTGCACTTCCTCTCAGTGTCCCTCATTTAGGCTTAAGGCCATTGTTATTCCGCCTTTTTTTTCCCGCTCATCATTTCATTGAGCTCTAATTAACACAACAAGGGTTCAGTGTCCTCCAATGACATCACTCAGAGGGCAATTTCACACTCTCGAACTCTCAATAACTTTCGAGGCAAAACAAAGCCGGCCTGTCCACCATTCAGGGATGTGCGTGAGACGGTGTGCCTAATAGCTTTAGCTTTACGTTTGGGGCAGGCGTCCTAACCCTGCGAGCGGCGCACATCTCACCGAGCTCCCCGTCCCCCGGTTGTTTTCAGTCAGAGTAATGATGTGGACTGTGGACAGGAGCCAGGGAGCTAACCCTCTGCAAGGTACGAACGCCCCACTGACTATCCAGGTTAAAGTCACATTCACACCGTGCAGAGGACACCTTACCACAAGGACACCTGGGTAAAGTTTCTCAGGTGTTCCCTGCCTCTCAGCTCGTCAGCTACCAAACAGTATGCAGTTACAGACATCTTTTAGGACAGATTATTATAAAGCTGTTTATTAAGGTTGGATTAGCCACCGTACAAACACCCACTGGTGAGTGAGGTACCGTTGCTGGTTCCCCACCACATCTGAACCCCACTCTTCCAGGTGAAAGTCCTCTGCTGACTGTTCGTACTGTTCACGTTCATCCATCCTCACTGTACAAACACAATACCACAGAACGAAGAGACGAATCAATAACGAGGATATCAAACGAGTCGTTCCTGTGCGTGACGCTGAATCACATTACAGTCAAATGTTAGTAGATTCCTTTGGTCACCAACAGCCTGTCTAAGCTTAGGCTTTGTGCAACCTTTCTATAGAATCCGGATCACCCAAAAAGCTTTTAACAGAAAACTGCCAAAATTCTTATTTTAGTTTCTGAAAATGTGCTGCTTAACAGCCCGAAAGGTCACTGATGATCGGGTGGATGTTGAAGGGCTACTTCAGGACTACAGGCTTAACCCTTAAGCTAACATCAGACTAACTGTTCACACATTAAAATGGACGGTGACATTTTGAGAAGCCATGTTTTAAGATGAAAGTAAAGACTTGGGCCAAGAACGCGAGTCATAACTGCAGATTGTATGCAAAAGATGGGCGTGGCCAACACGTCACCCGCCGGTTAGTGAATCCTCCCACTGATCGCCATCTTGGTGTTTCAAAACCAGACGAGCATGCACAGTGGCAACATGTCAGTCCCAAACAAACCCTCCCCTGCTTCCTGCTCCTCTGCGGCTCTGACGGGACCGTAATCTCCAAAATGAACTTAAGTTTTGTTCATTCAGACCTGAAATCAGTGACTGAGACCATAAACGCATCAGGAAGCCGTTCGCTGAGCTCAGAGGTCGGCTGAGCAGGACGCTTCATTTTCTCACAGACTTCTATACAGTCAGACTCCAGAGGAGCTGCCCCCTGCTGGATATCAGAAGGAATGCAGGCTTCCATTCTTCAGCGCTGGCTTCACTTCAGCACTGCATCAGTCTTCTTTACAGTCCAGACTGTTATCCTCTGATTTTATTAACAAATCGAGCTGATATCTGATTGATAAACACTGAAAATGTCATGGTTTGGAAGAGTAAATGTGGTTAGGGTTTGGCAGCACACCACCATGACTTCCATTCCTTTAGTTTCCACCTCACTACTTAGAGGGAGACAGTTTTTCTACGGGTGGTCAGGCCGAGACTTTTAAAGGTCTCTAAAGACATCGAGGTCACAGCGAGGCCGTCTCCAGCTAAACCACCCTCCAGTAGCTGCTGGTGGTTTCTGTTACCTGGTGCTGAGAAACCTGAGTTATGCCTGCTTTGAGTAGTGTAGTAATGATGCCCATGAGGCCCGTATTTTATGACGGCGGAAGCGGAGCCCTCAGCCCAGGCCTGGCGTTAACTCTCTGGTAGGCCGGTCTGATTGAATCCACAGTATGTTTTATTTTTGTCCTTTCATATCTCAAACAGACAGTAAAATTAAAGGCCTCACCTGGAGTCTCCACCTGGGAACAAATGCGAGCAAGTTTAACTGGGATGTTGTCTTTTTGGGTGGAATGTATCCTTGGATGCGTGCCCATCGAGCTTCAGCATAACACGGGGGAAAAGAGCTTGATGCATCCCCAACATGTGGCCTTTAAATCATTCCTATAACCTAATCATACCAGCTCCACTGTGACATCCTGATTACATCCACGAGATGACTTTTACAGCGGCTAAAGATCCTCTCTGCGCTCTGGTGACAATGCGGGCAGATTCACAGCTGACAGCCGAGCTCCTCTCCGTCTAATGTAATGTGAGTGACACAATGGAGTTGCTTACCGAGCCGGTCGAGGCAGCATTGTGCGACACAACGCAGAGATTAATGAGCGACTAACACCAGCTTGAAAGGAATGAAGTGAATTTAAATTTCTCCAAAAGTTAAAGAGCTAATGTTACAGTATTAATTTCCTCTTGAACAGTGAGTGGGAAAATATCCATTAGCAAAATTAACCACAGTTTTCTAGGTAGCGAACATTGTGCGGCTGTGGCACTACAGTGTGGGGCCAGAGCTAATGAACACACTGCAGAGGGTGATATTTCATTATACAAATTAATGCTCACATTTTAATGGGAAAGTCACATAATGAATCTAGGCTTCAGTGACAGCAATTAGAGGCCCAGATTGTCCCCTTCTGGACAAGGCACTATTTAGCAGTAAGCAGCTGTGTGTAAAAAATAAAAAGGTCCTTGCTCTTGACAATAGCCACACATAACTTCAGGCAGGGCCACATAACCAATAAGAGTCCCGGCTCACCTATAAATGAGCAGAGGGAGGAAGAGGAGGAGAGGCAGGACTTGCCCGTGTCACTTAACCTTAACCTAACCTTGTAATCAGGATGAATCAGGAGGGACCTGTGATCTCTGTCTCCATTCCTCTCGCTCCCCTGAGCCCTCATCTTCCTCTTCCTTCTATCTCTCATACATTTTCTTTGTTCATTGCATTTCCTGCCTCTGCTAAGCAGGATCTCCAGTGCAGCAACAGTTATGCATCGGTTCTTCAGAAAGAGTAAATTAAGGGGGGGCTGGGACAGTTTTTGATTTTTGTGCCATAAATTTAAGGATTTAATCTAACATGTGAAACATATTTGTAAAACTGATGATATTATCTGTTTGAGGTGGAGTGAAGATCATATCCTATCACAGTGAGGCATACCCTTTTTCTGTAAATGCACGCAAACTACCATTTTATGGTGGTTGGGTCTGCATCTTTTCTCACTGATTTTACATAGAAAAAAACATATATGTGTGTGTGTGTGTGTGTGTGTGTGCAAGGTAAAGGTTTTCCCAGTACCCTACTTTGTTAGGCATCTCATTGGTGGGATTGAATCAGTGCAAATACCTGAGCAGTGGCCCAGTGTGAGCTGTAGAAGCTCCAGGTGACCAGCAGTGCTTCTCCAGTAAGGAAAGCCTTACAGCACTGTACCATTCACAATCTACACTAACTACTACTAACCCCCTGATACCCCCATCTGCACTAACTGTAACCCTGATACCCCCATCTGCACTAACTGTAACCCTGATACCCCCATCTGCACTAACTGTAACCCTACTATAACTACACTTTTATGTATTGTATTGATGTGTTGAACTGACTGCATGAGAATAGATCCAGATCCTTCATATGTGGAAATAGTTTTTAGGGTTGAAGTCTTTGTGTAACTGGACTCTGCTGCTTTATTACTGTATTAAGCCTCCGACACAGCTTCCTGCTGTTGTAAATGTTTACCAGAGCACCAGAAACCCTCAGTGAAATGTGGACTTGTTACTCCATAGATTTGATTAAAACTGTGATGCTTTTGTTAAAGATTTTTCGTAATAATCCAGCTTCAGGAAGATAACTGGGTCTTTTTGAGCTTGTGAATCATTTTGAAATCCCACTCAGTGGTTATAGAAGCAGGAGAAAAGAAGGTGGATGTTGCTGAGATATGTGTTGTTTTTAAAGTGACGGTCTGCTGTGCCTCTTCTCCTCATGTTGGACCCACCGTAACCATCAGACATATTTAAAATGGCCCCGTGTGTTTTTCAGCCCCTCAAACATCCCAGTCAGTGTTTTTTACATTTGTTTCCATCCTTGAAGCCAAATGGAAATTCATCTTCCAGTATGTCATATCTATTAAACCATTTTAATTGCCCCTCTGTACAGGGCTGGGGTATTTATCTTTACTTGTTTCTATGGTGCTGCCATAATTCACACAAAGCCAGATGAAATCGGTGCATGCAACATGAAGTGCAAACATGCTGTGGAGCAGCAGATCTCAGGAAGAGGAGGAGGATTTATAAGCACAGAGGTTGTCGTGAGTGAAAGGTCTTATCGTTCACCTCTGTCAAGGTCAGCGTGTCCACAGCAGCTCAACAAAGAGCAGACAGACAGCGGCAAAAAGTTTACCGTTCTATTTTTAACTCCTGCAATTTCCTGGTTTTGTGGCGGCAGTGATCTGTCATGTGGCTGGGAGGTTGTGCTGTTTGCGCTGATATCAATTAAAAGTGGATTAACGGGTACATAATGACCTTTAGCAGTAAATTGTGTGTAATGTTGCAAGGCAGGATACAGTATATTCCCCAGATGTCACACCAGGCCCCTGACGTATGATGGAGCAGATGTCTTAGCCAGTCCAAATGGCCCTCTAAGACACACACACACACACACAGACACACACAGAGGCTCAGGCTGACATGCATGCATAAACATGTGTTCACACACATTCCAAATGGTACACACACAAACACACACACGCGCGTGCAGACATGTCGTCTGTCTCACTTGCTCCAGATATTTAAAATGCTTAATTTTAATGGAAAAACTGGCACAAAGTGATCGCTCTGGGACGGCATCAGTATTTATTTCAGTTTGCCTTCGTCTGTAAACATCAAAGGACGGTGTCAAACATACAACTGCCTCTGCTTTTCATTCTCATCTTAGATATGTAGATGCCACATTAATCTTTATTTCCCCCCACGTGAACATTAACAACCTCTTATAAGGAAAGGGAGAAAAAATCAGATCAGTCTAATTTCTGTCTAATTTGGCTCCTAGAATATCATTTTGTCCAGTTAGAGGAATCGAGAATGATCATTTGCATCAGGGACGTTTCCTTATTAAATCAGCACTGAGCCTCTGTTCGGCAGCTCACAGGAGAAGCACTTATTGGGTTAAAAGCTCATCTCGTATGGTTTATTTTAAATATACTCTATGCTTCACAGACACTCTGCTGTAAGAGAAAAGATATCAAATCCCCGTCTTTTTGCCTGTAGTCAGGGTTATCTGCAGCTCTGCATGCTCTCTTTTCCCTTCTCTCTGCTCTCTTCAGTATTTCCACCTTCAATTTTCTTTTGTATTGCCTCCTATTCTTTTCTCCCCTGTATCAATATTCTATTGAGTTGGTGTTTGTGGCCCTTTATTTGAGAACTCTGCAGTAGGTCTGCAGATCGCAGAGTCTTTTTCTGGAATGGTGCCCTCTAAATAATGATAAATTACTTGAGCAGTATGCCATTTGCTAATTATATCCATGATTTACTACACAGCCCGACTTAAATCATTCAAACCAGCCTTGCGTAACAATGCCTTTTTTTCCTTTATAAAATGGTTTCCATGTGCATAATCTAAACATTTTATTGGCATATACTGTATAGAGAACATGCATACAAAACATTTTTTTATTTCTCCTCCAGCCATCCACACAGAAATACCACTGTGGGAACTTTTTATATGTGTATATTGAAAAGGAAAAAAAAGCTCAAGCTTAGCATTTTTGCCTGTGTGTTCATTGTTTAATGAATCCAAATCTGGCTCCGACTCCAAGCCTATAATAATTGCTCGCAGGATGTGTTCCATTTCAACATGTTTCCAATGGAAGATCCACTTCTGGCAGAATAATGTCGGTGTTATAGCATTATCAAGAATATTCATGAATATGGATGTGCAGCATAAATAAACATATGTAAATGTTACACAGCAGATTCACCCCTCTTTTACTGTAATATAAATCACTTTGATCTGTACTGAATCATATTGTTCTTTATCATAAGGCTCCACCGCATCGAGCATGTGGTTCACACATGTCGCCGGCATGTTTCTTATTTTTTGCATCATCCATATTGTGTTCTGGGGGTCGTGCAGTGTGGCGGCGTTCAGGGTGACGTGCTGCCACCCCTGATTTATGCTTCTCGAGATAAACTGCAAAAAAGGGAATGTCCGAGAAATTGCACCCTCATCGCCAAGGCACGGGCCCGACAGCAAACAAGGCCAGAACAGAGGCACGCTGACCCTGCAGCGCACACACAGACACACACACAGACACACACACAGAAATACAGCGAGGCCGGCCGCACCCTCAGCCCCACGCAGATCGCATCGAGACACTTCTGTTGTCAGCTGAAAATATTATCTCTTGTAGTGGACTGAAAGCACCATATGGTGAAATGTTTTTATGGTGTTGATATGAGTGATGGCTCACTTGGCGGAGCTGGATCGACCCATATTCAGATGCCTACTCCCCCCCGTACACCCCCCCCGTACACCCCCCCCCCCGTCCCAATACACACACATCAAGTGGAGCCGAGCCGACGACTGGAAGAGAAAAGACATGGAAGTGTTGGTTGAATGCACAATCGTCTTCATTATCACTTTCTGTTTCATTCTGTGCTACTTTTTAAAATCTTCTTCCTTTTTTTTAGGAATTAAAAATCCCCCTTCGTGTGATTTCAACTAAAAGTGAAAATATCCTCTTCTTCATCGTAGTTAATGAAATGCATATCTTTTTTGTGAGTTCATTTGACCTAATTTTCTTTGTTCAGGGAGGTTACATGACCCTCGGGCCCACATTCCCTGCTCCAATAAATAGATTTTGATATCCACTCGATGTAATAAGCAGGTTAATTATTCACTGTTTTACTGTTTCGCTCTCTCTTTCTTTCTCGCCCTCTCAGGAGAGAAACCCTACCGCTGCCCTCATTGTGACTATGCCGGCACCCAGTCTGCCAGTCTGAAGTACCACCTGGAGCGCCACCACCGCGAACGCCAGAATGGCTCCACTACGTCAGGCCCCTCCTCCGGCCACACCCCTTCTTCTGACCACAAAGAGGATCACGGGAAGACAGGCGGAGGCATCTTTGCCCGACCGGACGTCCTGCGTAATGTTTTCAAGAGCATGCCCCCCAACCTGGACTTCAGGGCGGGTCCACTGCTGCCGCATCAGTGGGCATCGGCTCCCATCGTGTCCTCACACAACCGAGATCGTGACTGTGGGGACCGCCGCTTTGACTCCGCCTCCTCAGCTGAGAACACGAAGACTGCCGATGGCCCCTCCCCCATGGTCTCCACAGCGACTGACACCGCCGCCAGCTTCTCCGACCTAAGCCGGGCTTACCAAAGCATGATGGGAAATGGAGTGCACTTTCAGGGTTCTCTCCAGGCTTTCATGGACAACTTTGTCCTCAGCTCCATGAAGAAGGACGTTAAGGACAACCAGAGTCCAGTCCAGCTCCAGGCCCAGCGCTACCATGACAATGGCGAGCCCAAAGCCAAGCGGGCAGTCTCAGGGGAGCAGGACCGAGAGGAAAAGGTTGAAACCAAACAGAACTCGGAACCGGGCAAACCCGGGTCCCAGTACGAACCACTTGATCTGTCTGTATCGGTCCGACCTGAGTCTGCGTCCGGATCACTTCCCGGCTCCTCCGTCACCATTCACGATAATGTGGCGTGGCACGGCTGCCTCTTCTGCTCCTTCTCGACTTCCTCGTTGGAGCTCATGGCTCTGCACCTCCAGGCCAACCACTTGGGCAAAGTTCCTCTGCATCAGGCTGACGCAGGCAAAGAGCCTCACCGAGAGGGTTCTCCCACCACCTCCACCCTTCATTCCTCCAACACCAAGGCCTCCGGTGTGGCCTCAGACAGAGACGGCGACAGAGACAGAGAAAAAAGCCAGGGAGGCTGGAATAACCACATGGAGCAGCCATACAACCCCTTCCAGAGTGAATTCTACAGGCGGTTTGGTGGCTTGTATGATGGATCCCCAAGAGTCAATCAGAGCCTTCAGGGCTATATATCCCAAGCAGACCAAGGTCTGGACCTGCCCAGCCAGGCTTTTGGTGGGGCCTCTACCACTGTGGCTGACCAGATGGTTGAGCGGGGCTCCTGTGGAGATGCCGAAGACGAACAAGTTGGATCCGATGACGAGGCCAGAAAGACCAGAGTGCACAGTCCCAGCGAGACCCCGTCAACCACACCCAAGAGACAGCAACAGCAAAACCACTCTGATGAGGAGGAGGAGGAGGGAGGAGTGGCTGAAGTAGAGGAGGAAAGAGATGAGGATGGGCGGATGGACATGGTCAGAGAGGACGAAGGAAGTCCCAGGCTCCAAGATGACTCCTCTCTGCTCCCTAGGAGTGGAGCTGGTTTGGCGACACCATCCTCCACCATGACTCCACTTTCTCTGGTTCCCCAACCCCAGAACCAAACTCTGCCGCTGGAGAAGCAGTGGCAGCAGGGTTTGGGCCTCCTGACCGCAGGAGGTCCTCCGGGACTGTTGAAGGCAGAGCAGCAAACTCACCTGGAGCAGCAGATGAACATGCTGTCTGTCCTCAGAGCCTACAGCAATGACAGCCTCCCTTCGTTCAACGGTCTGGGCGGTGGAGCAGGAGGAGCACCCCCGGGGGGCATGAAGAGGTCAGATGCACCTGGTGAGTGTGTTTAACCCCTTCTGGTACTTAACAGAATATTAAAAGACAGCAGAAGAAGGTTCCCCAAAAAAGACAAACTGGAGCACAAATTGAATTTTCCCACCACTGCATGCACACAAACACTAAACACATAAGACAAACACGTATACATTTTTGCCTGACACCCACAAAGGAATCTCAGACACTCACTAAATGTCTCGAGATTGCCTCTGAAGTGATTTCAGCCTTATTTCAAGCAAGTTTAGAAGCTATCAGCCTGGCGACTAGCAACAGATTAATCTTTATTACACGTTTATATTACTGGGAGTGCAGCGCCTCCCTCTCGCTCCGCAGCATGGGGGAATAACCCTGGATGAGTCAGAGCAGGACCTCAGCTCCCCGTGCCATCTCCTCCACATGTCTCTTAACTATCTTAGCTCTCATAAAGCCGGCTCCCAAAAGCCCATTACTTTATAAGACTCGTCGATCTATGACCCTGTGAAAAATGAACTGTCAACTTTCATGATTCTGCTAAGGTTATAGCCGCTCCTTGAGACTGAAGAAGGAAGTCTTTTTCTCTCCCTCTCCCCTGTTTTTTTTTTACAATGCTCTCTTTCTGTTCAGGGCTGGTTGGTACTTTCTGACTGTCTCTATAGGAAGAAAATAAAACCCAGTGTTGGTGTTGAGCTTTGATAAACTGACTTACAGACGCATCAGAAACAGATGACTTCACGCCGGTGGTGTCGTTTGATTCGGTGTAATCCTAATAATATTAATAATAATCAGGAATATTGTTCTTTGTTTGGACAATAAAAGGATGGAACATTTAGCGATGAAACATAGAGTGAAAATAATAAAAATGAGCTAACAGCTGCTTGTGTTATCTGTCATAGGACTGGGCTCTGAATATTCTTGATATAAGCTGTAAGTAAGCTGTATACATTTCATTAAAAAGAGAAATGGCTTTGTGTGAAATTGCCCACATATTGTTTAGTCCAAAATGTGGGCAGGTCCCTCTGCAGCGAGGAATGCTCAACCTTTATAGATAAGGCTTTCTCTGAGGAACAAAGGCCTTTCTTATATGTCCTCGTCTGAGTCAGGCATTCATTGTAATTAAAAAAAAAAAAAGACAAGTTATTGTGTGTCTGACTTCCCGGCAGATCTCTGGGATGGCACCGAAGATAGCATAGAGAACGGTGAAAGACTAGAGGAAACATGAGTAACATCCAGACGTGTTGTGGTGAATGTGAGTGAGTGAATTTTTGTTCCAAGTGTGACATTACTTTAGGTGATTCTTCCACTCCCACCCCAGTCGGCAGCTCTGTGTGTACTGTTACAGCGCTCGATGGATCAGATAATACGGCACTGCGGCCCACATTAGCAGCAAAGCTCTTACGGCCGCTCTGAGTTCAAAAGCTTCATGTCTTCATATCTGTGCAGTTCAGTTTGATTCTATGATCCATAATGAAATTCAGAGAGGAAGAGCAGTGAGTTACATGCTGTAGCAAGTTGTTTTTCATGAACTGGGTCCAAGCTGTTCCTTCAGTTCCCAAATCAATCAAACTTGGGACGCTCCAAATTCTTGCAGAGATAATCGATAAAATGATCAGTCTGGCTGTTACAGCTGTTACAATAAAGTTTAACATCCAGGCGTCCGTGAGCAAGAGGAGTTACAAGGTTTAGACAGGAAGTTAGCTTTCTAGCTTCCATCTAAAGATGATAAACCTTCTTCTGACTGAACAATTTGTAAAACACTAGACAGAAAACTAAACTGCGGCGATGATTGGAGGGTCTGTGAAGTCGCGCTCGCTGTCATATAACGATGTTCTAGCTGGTGGCTAGCTACAGAGCTGTGGTTAGGCTCAGATAAACGCATGAGCACAGCGACGATGGAGGATGAGGGTTAAACTGCTCTCAGTAAAGCTGAGGGTCCCTGATGGGCGGAGACAGACGCCATCATGTGGCAGGAAGAAGACACTGAAAACAGACCGATCCCTCCACGGCAGCAGGTTAGTCATTAACACGCTGCTGCTGGTTTGGGTAAAGGTCCTGACCTTCAGCTTCGTGCCCACACCGAGGGCTGCTTTTCCTCTCAGTATCCGGAGCTTTGAGATGGGCCGTAGTTACGCCGTGAGATTTTAGGCAGTGCTGCACATGAACGAGCGCCGAACAGCAAAGAGCTGTGTTAAAACTGCATTTAAAAGGCGAGGGCCTCATATGAATTAAATTTGAAGTTAACTGATTAAAATCTGAACTCCGTGGGTGTGCCGGTGATGTCTGGAGCACACGATGAAGGTGTAAACTAATACCGATCTGATCCGGTTGGTGGATAAACAAACGTTCACAGAAAGAGAGATTCATGGATGAAATTTCTTCACCATTTCACGGTCCTCTCTGAGTGTTTTGGTTCATCCACTGAATTCATAGACACCAAAATTGTTTTTGTATGATTGACGGGTGCCAGGATATTTTTGGAATATTATGGAATGTGTTGGAATAAAGTAGAGAAAGGCTGATCCAACCCCACTGTTGCTGGTTGTAGCTCGTGCCTGCAGTGGTGTGAGTGGATGAGCTGTAATAGACACACTTGTTTCCAGGTAAAATGCACAGTTACAGCCCTGCTGTATGGTGTGTGTCCACTTGTAAAACCCTTGTGTTTGGGGGCGGGGGGGGGGGGTGTCACTGCAGCTGGAAGAGCAGGAGCCGCCTGTTCCACCGTTATTTAGTGAGGATGGAAGGTGGGGGTAGCAAAGACGTCCGTAAAACTCAATTCAGACCTGGCAAAATGTGATTATCTGGAGTGGGTTTGCATTAGGTTTGTATGCAAATACAGCATAAATCATTAATATCGAAATTCTCCCCTGAATGTGCGGGAGCTGTTGTAGGGCACGCATTGCACGTCTGGAGTGGCCGTCTCTTCATTAGTATGCCCGGAGGAGGGGAAAGAGTGCAATGCACTCTGACACATAACAGATAGAAGCGTATATGGCTGTGTGCACACATATTCACAGGTCTGTAGTGTGAAACCACGCCTCCCCACACCGGCCCAGGAATTGGATTTATCAATAAATGTCATTAAGAGCAGCAGTGGCCCTGAGGTCTCTGTAATCAGACAAGGTATCTGGTTACTGAGGTACAGTACACCGTGTAAAGATTGATATGAACCCACACCATTTGCTGTACTGTAGATGTGCTTAACACAATCAATACTTGGCTGCAGTGCAGACCTATCTATAGCCATGCATTATCAAACATGAAGTATTACATTATTCAAACAGTGCTGTACATGCCGCGGCTGCTTGCGAACAACGCTCCTCACATCGTATTACTTACATTACCTCAGCCCCCCACCTCTGTTCATCTAATATATTACATGTGGACTGGAGAAGGTTGAGACTGACAAACTGGAGAGGAGGTGCTGATGAAAGTGTAGGACTTGGATGAGCATGTTTCGGATTTGAGGAAAGAAAATGACAGAGCTCGCAGCTGAGCACCTCTTACACTTTGAGAAGTATAGGCTACAGAAGCAGGCAGTTAGTGGATGGAAGGGAGAGCAGTGAGGAAAGTACCGCATGTTCTCAATTAGAGCCGTGACTCCCGGTTTATGAGCACTCTCACGCCGTCGTGGTTCTCCTCAGAAGTGCTGCAGTTTGTTTGTGCTCGCTGCAGATTCACCTCCCGCGCACACCGAAGCCCGAGTTAAGAACGCACAACCTCGGATCGTTCAACCCGAGCTTTATTTGTGAAACGGGATTATTTGCTATCGATGGAGTCAGTGTGAACTAGTCACACTTACCGCCATGACGTCATCCAACAGTTGGTGAAGTTCCCGCGCTGAGGCCTCGAGCTGAGCCATCTCCATCTTGGTGTGTTGAAAGCAGATGTGATGAGAAACAGCTTTTCAGTCACGCCCTAAACCCTCCCCTGCCCAATGAGCGTCCTCGTTTCGAGAGCGCAAACTAAAACTCAGCCAGTGGTCGAGCGCGGTGGTTTTCAAACATTTTGTACCTGAGGCCCACCACAGAATGATCAAGAAAGCACAGCTGCATTTGTATTGTTGGAAAATGACCTGTTTGCCATCTGAAGTGTCGCTTCTTTTCATTGTAAGGTCTTTTGACAGCACATTTGCAACATCTGGACTTAGCAGGGCCACCTACATTTTCCTCTCTCAGCTGCAACAGCTTACAGCTTGCTCCATCACCTTATTAGACACATGCCAACAAATGGTATTGCTGCCTCTGGCTCTCTTGATAAGCCAAGTTTCTCTCAGAAGGGATGATTGGTTTCCAAGTGCCTCTTTAGCTCACTTGGCACCATGTTATCACCGACCAGCTTCTCCTGACAGATGATTGGGCAGAGCGCCGGCTGACATGCCTGGTCAAGCTGAAGCATAGTTTCGGCTGACAGGGCTTTCTGTCTCTGCTCCTTAGGTGCTGGGTTGTCTACGCTGGTATTTGTGATCTGCTTCACACAAGAAAGTGATCATTTTCTCCTCCTCACCCTGGATCCTTCAGGACATTTGATGTGTACAGTTGCAATAAATTTAAATCCCAGTCCTAAAATCCCAAAGCACACCCGCATCCCATCACACCGTGTGGAAACCACTGGTCTGAACAGCACTGATTTCAAATTGTTGAGACATCTTGGCAGATTTTATGGGTCTATTCCAGATGTTGTTCAAAACACACATACATCCTGAGCTAAATTTGGACCAATAAAATTAAAACCAATCACAGGCCAGATTTAGCCCAGAAAACCACGTCTGTGGACATCTGGTGTTTGGTAAGTAGCTCATCAGGAAAGTGTTTACTGAGCTCAGAGATCAGGTGAGCGTACGCTCATTTCCTCACAGACTTCGATCCAATCTTTGTACAACCAGAGGAGTCGCCCCCTGCTGGACGTTAGAATGAGTTCAGGTTCACGGCCTCACTTTTCAGACATGGCAGCCAAACCTTCTTTATATGCAAATTACTGTGAGAGTCCAGTCCAGCTGCCTACCTGAGTGCCGAGATCTCTTTAGAACAGCCTGCAGGAAATGTGCACATATGTACAAAGAGTGTAGTCATGGAGGGGACAGCGAGCACAGGAACGCATACACAACATGTGAAGTACATTAAAGACCTGTGTGTGCGTGTGTGTGTGTGTGTGTGTGTGTGTGAGAGAGAGAGAGAAAGGTAATTAAAGACGTGGTGTGATTGGTGGTGTCATTTTCATTCTCTCTGGTTTAAGTTGAACAAAGTTGGAGCATAACAAATCCCACACACACACACACACAGATATCGATCAATATAGGAACCTATTGGCAAGTTAGGAGTCTTTTTACTGATGGTGTAACCCAGCACACACCAAAGACAAGTGCAGATTCCTCTGCTGCAGAGAAACAGGGAGAGGAACACCTTTACCTGCACTGATGGAAACTATCAGCAGAGATCAGAAAAGTTACACACACACACAGACACACACATTTCAAACTTCTCATGAAGTAAGATGTGGTAATTGCCAATAATACTGTCCTTATCAGGTGTTTAATTACCGTGATTTGGTTGCTGTTTGTCTCTAACACACACACACGCACACACACACACACACACACACACACACAGAATGCAAGTGGAAAAGATCTGCAGCTCTTATTGCTGCTAGACTCCCCTGTGTTCACTAATGAGCCCGACATGTGGCTTACCTGTGTCGCTGCAATTATTCTGTACACTTAAAAGTGAGTCTGAAAGTTCAGAAGGGTGACAGCTGACAGTCCTGGACGGGCAGATGGTGCTTATGAACTCATTTATCAATACCGAAGACACAGACAGGCTATTGGGCGATAAATTTAACTCATTTCCACTCATTTCCAAAGTCAGCTTTAAAAGCCTCTTGTGCACACACACACACACACACACACACACACACACACACACAATCAGAGGAGCATCTTTATGTTTTGTCCTTTCTTTATGCTTTGCTTCCACTCTTCAGAGGAACAGGACAGTCAGCAGGGTGCATCTAAAGCATGGAAACATGTGGAACCTTTACTTGAGTTCATCTCTCAGGGCTTTGGTAAAGTGACACCATGCAAAGAGCAGGACTGCAAAAGAATCATCGCACTTTAATAGAACACGTGTTGTAGTTAGGCTGGCTGTCTGCAACATGTTATTCAGATCACAGTATTTGGAGGTAAAACAGAAAGTGAGTGCAGATGAAATGCACAGAGGAAAACGGTGTGTAAGCAAACTACAGCAGAGACGGTGGCTGTGATGACCCTAAAGACACACCGTTCACTGAAGATTGTGTTATTCTGTCTTTAAAACTACAAACTTTACACAAAGAAATGGACGCAGCCACCTCACCGTAATCATCACCATGTTGATATTTTGCATCCATTAGTGACCATATTTGGACAACAGGGTGGAGTATCAGGCTGTTTTAACATGGAAGTCTATGGGGATTGACTCACTGTGGCGCCTCTGCTGGGCTGCAGAGGAACTGCAAGTTGCATTGTTTTGTTAATATCTCCGCTCTCGAGGTTGATGCATAATTAAAACCTTCTTACCGTCTTTATGTTCCAGTTTTTACAGCAATGATGCTGCATTTCCTCATATAAAAGACAATTCATTTAAAAAACAGAATCTGCAAAGTGCTTTGACAGGAAGGTTAGAGGCCACAAGAAAATATCACATTAAAATGCTAGACATAAATTGTCCATTTAAATAAGGTAAACTTTTTGGCTGTGGGGACACACTGACTTTTTGCAATTTGACAGACGAGCTGGGCTAGCATCAGATGCATACATATCAAACTTCAACCTGAAAAAAAGGCATTATGGTGTTAATACTTACGTTTACTTTTGGTGGGAACAGTGTTGTTTTTGCCAAGAGCATTGAAGTCTGGTGTTAGTTTTGCTGTAATAATTCTCAGAATCCTCAACAGTCAGAATTATGATATGATTTGATTTGGGCACTTCTGTACCAATCTTTGGTGGGCCACATTAAATGACCAATGGGCTGGATGTGGCCCACGGGCTGTAGTTTGAATACCCCTGATTTAAATACTGATAAAAAGAATGAAACAAACAATTACAAAAATGTGTTTTTATCCAAAAGCCATGAAACCTGAATCAAACTAGAATTAAACCTAAATCAAACTAGAATTAAACCTGAATCAAACTAGAATTAAACCTCAATCAAACCTGAGTTAAACCTCAATCAAACCTGAATCAAACTAGAATTAAACCTAAATCAAACCTGAATTAAGTCTGAATCACATCTGAATTAAACCAGAATTAAACCTCAATCAAACCTGAATTAAATCTGAATCAAATCTGAATTAAACCTGAATTAAACCTAAATCAATCCTGAGTTAAACCTGAATCAAAGCTGAATTAAACCTCAATCAAACCTGAATCAAACTAGAATTAAACCTGAATCAAACCAGAATTAAACCTGAATCAAACCTGAATTAAATCTGAATCAAATCTGAATTAAACCAGAATTAAACGTCAATCAAACCTGAATTAAATCTAAATCAAATCTGAATTAAACCTAAATCAATCCTGAGTTAAACCTGAATCAAAGCTGAATTAAACCTGAATCAAACCTGAGTTAAACCTGAATCAAAGCTGAATTAAACCTGAGTAAAAGCTGTGCGACAAGCGCATTTTGAGTCTGACTTTGTCAAACTGCTGCTCCTGCTGCCGGAGCCGACTGTCCGCTTATATCGTTTATTTGTGCCGAATTGAATTGGAGGCTTCTTGTGAACAGTTTAACCTGATTAGAACTTGAACCAGAGTTTGCCCACTGTCGGAGTGACTGAGACCTCCCTCCTCCCTCCCTCAGGTCTCTGTGCTTCCCTTTTTTCCCACAGTCCGGGATCCTTCCTTCTCTTTATCCCTCGCTGTCTGTCTGTCTGTCGCTCTTGTTGCTGCAGGGCACAGGCTCCTCCAGTGATTAAGCCATCTGGAGGCCTGTCTGTCTGTCTTTCCCTGACTGTCGGTGATACACTTCCCCAGGCTCTCATTGTGTGTGGAGATGACAGCTCTGACGGCTGCTGAAGGCGAGGTGCCATTTTCCACATGCAGCTACATTACCAGTTTAACTTGTGCAGAGGTGCATTATCACCTTGTCACCCAAAAGTGCAAATAGTGTAGTTTTCAAAGAGCAATTAAAGGTAATAGCTGCTGTCAGGCGAAAGGATGGGACCTGTTGCTCGCTCTCAGATGTGATAGCTCTAAAAATATTTCCTCTCGCTGTAATTCCCCACCTATCAGCAGCTGAAAGGTTCTCTCCGAGAACGCTTCTCTCTCCCAGCCATCCTCACTAACACCAACAATAGCAGCGGCCACCTCCCTCACATTTTTCCTGGAAGTTCAGTGAGTGAGACGCAGGATCGAGTTGCACTTGATAAGGAAACAGAAACGAATGCTGGATGATTGCAAACGTACATGACAATTATTCTATTCATTATTTTAGAAACAGGATGGGAGCAGCAGTGAAGGCAGCGTGGGAGCTGGAGATCACATTTACACTCTATATCTATATGTGCGCGCACGTGTGTGTGTGTGTGTGTGTGTGTTCACGTGCAAATCAAGTGCTTTTATGTATAAGTCTGTATGCCCCCCCTCCCCGTGTGCACTCACAGCTCCGTTAGTGTGCATTGTATTCAATATTGCAAAACTTGAAACAATGGGTTATAAATTGGCCTTCCAACCCGATATATTTGACATGATCTCTGCTTCCCATCTCGTTAGTTTGCTGTTTGTTTCTTTTCTTCCCTGACTCCTGTAGACTTTGTTCGGTTTGAGTTGCTCCTCTTAAGAATGCAACGTTCCCTTCCCCAGGCGCCCTGGAGATGTGAAGAGGACGCCTCAGAGGAGTTGTACTCATAAAGCTCCTCATCCTCCGAGGGAGAGACAGAGAGAGAGGGGGGGAGAGAGAGAGGCAGTACCGGCAGGCAGAGACACACAGGCATAATAACTACACTTACACAGCTAGTCGACACATAATGAGACAATGCAGCAGCAACTTCAAGGAAAAACACAGATATATAAAAAACAACAGAGAGCGAGGCAGAGGGAGAGGAAAACAGGGGGCTGTGGGGGTAAAAAAATAAAAAAAATCAAGAAACTATGTCAACTTTTATTTCCTCTGTTATTCCACATCAATGGAGGCATGCAGTGATACTAATAAAAACAAAAAGTATACACAGGTATAGACACATAGGCAGCGCGCTGCCGTGTTTGAAACGCTCTGTGGCAATTAAGGACAAATAACGTGTATTATTTCCCGTCGTGACGAATGATCCCAACCAGCCGCTAAAAACAGGCCTGATTTAAACATCAAACACAAACAAATAAATAAGGCTCCAATAAACAAAGTTGTGAGACAGACAGAGCACAAACCGCGGGGGGAATAAGAATAAGAATAGCGAGCACAGAGACAAATAAGCCAGCAACATTATAACATTAGCAGTTAGAAAATACACTTAATTCCTCAGCAGAGATGGATATAAACTGCATTGTTGCGTTGCAAATCCCAGCGACCGGATTTAAACTGCTGCATTGTTTTATTAGGGAAATATGGGGGTGGAGGAACAGTGCTTATTCTAATTACAGTGATTTAATCAGGATTAGAGAGGTTACCTGGATGAAGCGAGGGGGCATCCGTGGCAAGGGCACATGCTTTTAGACAGACCGGGTACATGTTCCACAGAGCCGCTCCTTATCGACGCTCATCGCCGACAATGACTTCAGCCCCCAAAACAATGAGTGTCTTTGCTCGTGCATGAGTAAACACTGGCCTATTTGTTCTCTCCGTCTTTCTTCCTTTCCTTTTTTTCCTCCTGCCTAGTTAAACAGCAGGCAGAGGGAATCCATTTTAATCTGATTAATAACTTAGTTGATCACATATAACCCAATTTTCAGTCAGTGCTGTCCTTGTGTGCGCAGCCACGCCCACGCTGACCTTTGCAGTCGCCTCGGTAACAATAAAGCACAATAAGCGCCGTTGTTCAGTCAGAAAGCTGGAGCAGCTTTACATCATAACAAAAATTTAATGTTGCCGTCTCTGCACAAAAGGCCGTGCCTGCAGCGTGTGTGCGTGAGATGGGAACGAGTTTCCTCCTGCAGTCACAGTAATATGAATCGTCCTTTTAAAACAGATATGGTTACATATTCGTTTTGAAAGGTACAGTAACGGGCTCAGCGTTAAGCTGCCCTCCAACACTGGGGCTCTTTGTTCGCTGCCCGGCTAATAACTGCCCCTGATCCTCATCTCTGACTGCTTACGGAAGAGCACTGCCCCCCCCCCCCCGCACAAAAAAAAAAAACCCTATCTTTGATTACACCGTTATATGAGCTTCATTTTGTCATTTCAATTTCACTCATCATGTTTAGCGCTGAGAGATTTGTATTCAGGATTGGCAATTATGATTCGAATGCCACAAAGTAAGCCTTGTGAGTTTTAGCAATGACAAGTGAAAGAGAGAAAAATATCCTTTCCTCTTTCTTTCTCCCGCTCTCGCACAGGAAATATGAATCAAATATTCATGAAGTGGGCTGAGGTTCTCATGCACCCATATGCTTCCTCATTCAAGCAGCTTGCAGTGGACAGAGGCATCCATCCAGCCCGTGTGACAGAGAGCACGACAACACCCCCACCTATCACCACAACTGCCGTAATCATTAAATAGGTCATCTCAAACACGCACTGCTCCTCTTCCCTCCTCTTCCCTCGTCCCCCGCGTCCTCGCTGCCCTCCGCCGTGCCCCACAACTTTCTTCTAATAATCTGTTGTGAGAAAGATGAGTCCTTCGAGCTCTGTGATTCACTGGCCAGGAATCCTTGTAAAATCAGGCCGCCGTGCATTTGCCAGTTTCCAGAAATTGTAAGTACTTTATGGTTTATAGTTTTTTATTATGGAATGAAAAGGGTGCTGTGAGGGGCTGCTCCGGGGGCGGGGAGGGGGATTAAAACTGAAGGGATTAGCACCATACTTTAAGATAAATCTTTTTTAATGTGAAACCTCATCCCCGCTCATTCTGGGGTAACCACTCTTATTAACTGCCTCGCTTTTATGCGGCCTATTTTTTCGCTGAGCAACTTTTAAGCAGAGGCTTTTGGACTCGGCGCTCGCTTCACCAGCTCCACAAACAACCTTTTTAAGCATTTAAACACAGAACAATGGCAAAGCACATAGCTGCACACATTAATGCTTTTGTATCTGGGAGCAAAAAAAAAAAAAAAAACCAGAAGAAAAGAGATAAGCAGAGCTTGGCTACGCTGGCCCTCCATCTTTCTCTCTCTCCATCATCCGATCCAGGCTGATCTGTATGCATCGGGGGCTAAACAGACAAACATCATATTCTCAGTCTCCAGACTCTAATTGACTGAACAAGGATTGGTCACACTTTTAAGAAGCGTTCCATAATGGATTTCCATGTTTGTGTCTCTTTTAACTGGCAGTGCGAAGGGAAGCCATAAATGTTGTCTTTATTACTGAAAACAACAGCCCTCTCGCTTTCTGCCTCCCTCCATCTTTCTCCATCTCTTTTTTCTCGTCATAAAAGATGATATCAGTGCAACGGTCGGCATTCGTTGCAAGGTCAACTCTGCCCGACAGATGACAAACGATCTCAAGATGGCCACATCATCTGTCCTGTAGCTGCTGGCCGAGACCGACGCGCTCTTCTTTATCCCTTCTTTTCATTTTATCATCACGTCGTGGGGGGCAGCGCGAGGAAAAAAAACACCACCTGATTATCCACCAATGAGGAGAGCTTTCAGGCCAAAAGCAAATGAGGAGCGGGGGGGGGGGGGCGAGGAACCGGGGAGGGGGGCAAATGAACAAGGAGGGAATCTTTTCAAAAAATCTGCACTTATCGTGTTTCTGTATCAGGAAGCAGACTTGGCAAGAGACGGGGATTCAGTATTATGGACAAGCTGCTCATCAGATGGGAGCCGGGTTTATTTCTGTGGCCCACCCCCCGTCTCCCCTCCATCCATCCATCAAAATACCTCCCATCCTCTGCCACCCCTCGTGTCTGCTTCTCATCCAAAATGTGTCTCATTTCTCCAACTGGACAACTTCTTTCATTGAAATCATTTGATTGATTTCTTCTGTTTATTGTTTCTTCTTCATCTTCTCCTTTTTTCCTCAGCTCATTATCGGCGCTTTGAAGCGCAGGTTAAAATCGCTCGTACGCGCACACCGAGCTCAATTCCTTCTCCAGCAGTGACGGCCACTTTTGACAAAACACTAAGTGCGTTTCTTAATTATGTGACTTCTCTGTAATATGGCCGTCAGCTCGCAGACAACCGCTCTCATGTTGTTATTATGTTCTCGTTTGGACGCCGGCGCTCTGCAGGTAGCCGGCCCCCACCACCTCCCGTCTCAGCCCCCACCACCTCCCGTCTCAGCCCCCACCACCTCCCGTCATCCTCGTTCTCCTCACTCTGCTCCACTCTACTTATTTCTCAGGTAAAAAGGATCTCTGCCATCAGTTTGTCATTATGTTTAAAACCATGAAGAATGTTCACGTTAAGCACCTTCAGCGCTCTCCTCGCCCCTCATCCTCCCAGCGTAAAAATCAAAGCTCAGCTCGTTAATTAAGAAAACAAATGTTCAGCAACTTTATGGGGACGTTTTTAGACATTCTGTTTTTCCTCTTTGTGAAACTTTGTCCTCCTGCTGCCTCTGTGGGAGAGGAGCGCCTCTTCGTTTCCACGTCCGCCCTGCGGGGGCTCTGCAGCCGGCCGTACCTGAGAGAGCCGCTGCTCCCAGTCATTACACCTGAAGCTGCTGGAGAGTCAGTTTGAACCTGATTTAAGTGTTCGGCCGAGACCGGTCCACACATGTCCGCTCATTAGTGACTGCAGGCTGCACAGGGATGGAGGGCAGCTACTTTAAGTCCGTAACACACCGTCAGCTCCATTACAGCCCCCACCTCAGCCAATCACAGGGCTTCACGCCTTTTTGCATATATATTCAAACACTTCCGTCTGTGTCATTATTGTTTTATTGCGTCGTAGCTGATGTCACAGATATACCACGGTCTCTTATCCCATCAAGTGATGAGGCCCAGCCGTCTGATTGGTCCTTTCTTCGTGGCGACAGCAGGTGGACGGGTCTCGCTCCCAGCTCCTCCTGTTTGAAGCCCCTGTGATGTTTCCCTGTGTGTGTGTAACTGATGTGTAACTGATGCATCAAATGGCACACAGAAACAGTGTGTCCACCTCCCAAAGCAGACTCTGCACAAATAAAGACCGCTGCTGTCACAATAAGAGTTTTTTCTGCAAGTGTTTCATAATAAAAGCCTGTTTATGAAGAGCCTTTATGAACCAAAACTGCACAAGAGAGGGCTTTTAATTTGAAACAGAGGGACTTGGACTTCTTCTGAAATAACACCCTGGTACCTCCTGCAGGTGAGCTAAGTAAAAACCTTTATAAGGAAAGAACACAAACTTGCGTGTCGGTCACACATATTAAATATGTTTAAAAAATCTGAACCGGTGGTGATGAGCATCTCGACACAACACAAACCACACAACTTTACCTGCAGCCTGAGCCGGCCCACCAGCTCAGATCGGCCTGACTCTGGTTCACCAAAAAACACCCGGATGTTCGTCACAGGCTCACATATTAAAGATTATTATCGCTTAAGTCTTTGTTAACAGGAAAACAGTAGTTTCATTAACCCGTTGTTGAATGTGTGGAACAAAGACAGTACAGGAAGCTGCTCAATGTGCTGTTTTATTGGATGTATAAAGTGTAGATTCTCTCACACAGTGAAGTGCAGTCTATCGGTTTTTGGGGAATGCAGAGGCTGCAGTATTGGATCTTACACCTATTGAAGCTGACGCAGTATAACAAAGCATGCAGGGCCAAAAGTAATGATCATATACAAATATCAATATGAGAAAGAGTATGTGCTAAAGAAGACGCATGGCTATTGATGTTTAAATAACTGTAGCGTCAGAGAGATGGAGAGAGGGGGAAAAATGTGAATCATATTTTCTCACTGGGAGAAAAAAAAAGACCTAATCGAACAGATCCCACGAGGCACAAACAGTGAAGTCAAGGGCAAGATAAAAAACAGTTCTGCTCTGTTCTTCCTCTGAGCGGCCCAACAAAACTACAAATGAATGTACAATCAGTGAGTGCGCCGCTTCACGGGCGCAGCGTGGCCACGCCGGCAAAGGCAGGAAGAGTGTTTGACAAGGCAAAGTGTGGCGATAAAAACAGTCAAAAGTTAAGTCCTCACAAGCTCCCGCACTCCTCTGTGTGTCTTTTAATTTGTCTGGGTATACGCAGCTTTATTTGCATTTCAAATACTCATATTTGAAGAGGGTGGCTTAAATGCCAAGACGCTGAATTGATGACAATCACCCCGATTCAAAAGCATCGGCAAAAAGCCTCTATCCCTGCCTCTGACATTAAAGCTAAAGCAGAAACACAAAACAAATATATATTTATCTGTGCTGCCTCCGTCCTCCACCGCCGGCCTCCCTCTCCCTCCATCTCATTATTTTAGGATCGCTTTACATTTGAATATCAGTTCTTAGGGTGGCGGGGCAGCGGCGTGCGAGCCGCCTCCAACAAACTAAAATAAGAGAATAATCAGCCGGCTTCAGAACGAGCACCAATTGATTCAGCCGCAAACAGTCGGGGGGGGGCGCACAGCCTCCTCCTCCCCCCTCGCTGCCTTTTCATCACTTTTCCATATTCATTTCTGTAATTTACAGTAAATCCAATAGCTGTCAGTCACAGACGCACACAAACACACACAAAAAAAGAGAGGATTGAAAAACGCTGTAAATTTACGGTGTTGGGAAACAGCTGCTGCAACATTTACAGCAAAGACCACTCTAAAATATTAAAGATATGTCGTCGCCGGCCCCTGCGTCTGTAACCATCTGCTTTCTATTAAAACATCACACCCAAAAAAGGCCTCGCAGCCGCTCTCTGCAGAGCTATTTCAGGCCGTTTCCTCCTCTCGGTGGAGGGGAGGCTGCATCGCTGCAGACAAACACGCTTTCCGAGTCGTGCCGACTGGAAACGCTGCAGGAAAACACGCTTCTGACGATCTGCTGGAGATGTTTCACCACCGATATCAAACAAGAGTAATCAGAGTACACGGTGCCACCTGTTGGCACCGAGGCGGCTCCTCACGGGGATGTTTGTTAGCACATCTCCAGGCTGAATTTCTTCTCTTTCCTTATGATTAATAAGAACTCGCACACCCTCTGATTGATTTCATTACATTACTGCTGCCGCTGTCCGCGTGTCCTTCAGCCACACGCCGAAGCCTCGAGCTGCCGTGACTAAGAGTATCAGCCAAAAGATTTCAAGTCACAGTGGTCTCTTCGCTGATGTCTCGGGTTACTCGGGTGTGGAGGCGTGTGGTGACTCAGACTGTTTGGGGCGATGACATCTGTCCTGTTAGAGCAGACACAGAAGAAGAAGAAGAAGAAGAAGAAGAAGAAGAGGGTGAGGGCGGCGCTGCTGCTGCAAAATATTAAGTTACAGCACAACAGAGAGACTTATGGGCCGAGTCAAAGGTAAACAATTACAGCATGGTGAGTCACTTTGTTGGAGCACGGCTAAAGGAAGATCATCTCTCCCTCTTAATAGGTAATTTCCTTTGTCTTCTGAGGATCGGATCACAGCCGGGTGGTCTGCTGAGGGAAAAAAATGACAGATCCAAACTTGGCTGGAAAACTTCCACAGCGGCGCTCCTTGAGAAACATTCTGTTCAAATTAAACAAGCGCCTGTTTGTGAGGAATGCGCCGACAGATTCGGAGGGACATTTCCCAGTTTGTCTTTTCCTTTTTTTTTTTTTTTTAACATTTCTTTCTTTCTGTCATCTTGTCTGTGCTAAACTAGTTGTCCTTTTTGGGGCTGTCATCTCCCCTCCATGTTTTCTTCCTCTCGCTCCGTCTCTCCGTCATTCTCCCTCGTGATGTCACTATCTCGGCGTGAATCATTAGGATATCAGTGTTCAGCCAGTGACAGAAAGAGCCTGATTAACAAGCTCTCTTGTTTTTCCTCTCCTCTTTATCCTCCTCCCTTTTTCCTGAAACGAGGACTCCTGCTGCTCCCAACGACATTTCTTCCCCCTCCTCCCTACTCATCATCCCTCCTTCCCTCCTCTTCTTCCCTGTCGTGGATGGCAGGGAGTCACAGGTGTGTGACAATAATTACACATACACTCAGAAAAAAATAATGTCGTTTCCTCCATTTAATAAGTTTGCAGTAAAATAGGCAGTGAGATAGAGAGAGATGCAGAGAGCTCCAATCTTATCGGATACCCCAACCTCTAACTTAATCATATGGCTCTTAAGAGCAGCCTGCCACCAGCTGGGGCTTCGTAATATGCATGCAATATGTGTGTAAAACGATACGCTTTAATTTTGAGCCCACTTTAAGCAGCAACAAAATCTGTTTATATGGGAGACATTTAAAAAGAAGAGAGGGATGAAGGGAGGGGGAGTGCAGGATTGGGTTAACTCTTGCTCTCCAGGCCCAACAAAAGCCATCTGTCTGATGTCAGCCACTATCACTGCGCGCCGCAATGTATGGAGAACTCAGAAAGGGAGGAAAAGCGTGCTCAGTTTCAGGAGTCCTAAGCTGGAGTTTCTCAGTGTTAAGGCCCTTTTGTAAAGTTTTCTGTCCTGTACCTCTTCTTTCAGTGGTACTGGCAGCTCCAAACACTTAGCTACACTCAGTTTTTCTTCTCTTGGATCTCTGTGATGTCATAGAGAGGCTCCACCCACCTGCTGTTCAAAGCAAGCTGCAGTCCAGCAGAGGCAGCAGTGAGTCAGTCCCCATACAGCCTGATACAGAAACTGCTTCAGTCTCTGTGGATAATTTCCCCCTTCATAACAGCTGTACGGGACGAGGATGTTTCTATAGCTCACCTGTTTAACATTTGCATTATTGGGGGCGTGGCCCCTTTGACTGACAGGTGGATGGTGACGCAGGCGGCTGTAGCTGCTTCCCCTCAGCTAACTGGAGTCCCTGAACTGGACCTCTGGGCCGTGTTTGTGCTGTTGGAGCCTGTTGGAGCATTTTTAATGCAATTATCTGACCAATAAAATGGCTGCTGTGGCTTTATTGGACTAACAGACTGTCTAAGGAGGCGGAGCTCCAGTTTGCTGAGTGAGATTCTGGGATTTTATTTACCAGCAGGTATCTGTGTGTGTGATACACCTGTGCAGTCTATGCTAACAAAGCTAGCTAGCATTAGCTGATGATTTATCGCTCCACCCTCTTATATAAATATGGTCACTTCTGGACACGAGTCCACATCTACAGACCTTGCGTGTGTGAATGCTAAGGCCTGTGCGACTCCCCCAAAGCTGGACGCACCTTTGGCGACATTTTTTAAAAAAGTGACCAGCACGGCGGTCTGCAGATCCAAACCGGGATCTGGCTGATTCTAAGTCAGCTGTGCGTGAGAGTATATCTTTATACACAGCCTGAAATAATCAAACGCACATTTCTCTCCATCTCGTAGAAGTGAAACTCACCGGTTCTCAGAGCACGGCAGACGAGGTTACGAATAATCTCTTTTCTGTCAACTCGCCTGCATCGATGCGCTGCATCGATTTGGGGAGATTTTATAAAGTTACAGACGTTAGAGGCTCGCCTCGGTGTTTGTTCTGTGAAACTCTTCTTCTCCTGGTGATATGAAGGTGCCGGTGACATGAAGCTGACTGTTTGCTGGAGCACAGATATGAGATATAAGACGAAAGCAGGAGCGAGGCGTTCAAGGACGGAGGCAGCAGAGAGCTTTTGGGGAAGGAAGGGGAGAGAGGGAGTGCAGTGTGTAAACTTCAAACAGCCTCTGATGGCGGCTGTTGCTGCCGCCGCCAGCTCTGACCACTCTACACATGCTTTTGTTCCCGCTCACTCTCACTCCTTAACCCCTCCTCCTCCTCCTCCTCCTGTCTTTTCGCCCGGTCTCTTTGGTGATCCAGTGTGAGAGGAGCGGGGGCTATCAAAGCCACCGCTGTCTGTTCCAGACTTCAAAACCCGGGGCCCCCATCCATCCGTCAGCCCCAATCATCATATCTGCAAGGCCCCAGCGGAAAGCCTCGTACACTGGAGGAGAAATATTTGATCTGTCCTCTTTGCAAGGATCAACAGTCACACAAATGACAGGGGTGCCCCGGCGTTACAGGAGGAGCAGGAAGGAGGGCGCGAGGAAGAGGAAGTGGGAAGTGAGGAGCAGGGAGGGAGTCAAGAAATAAAACTGGAAACAACATCTTCACTGGATCAATTTTATTGCACTTTTTATATTAAAATCCCTGAAATGAAAAAGTCTCGTGGTGAAGCTGAGGAACCTGCAGTGGGATGTTTCACCTTTAAGAACCGCCAAACTTTAAATGCGCATTAAATGAAGTTATATGATACATATTTCTGAAAAGAATTTATTTATCGATTGCTTTGAGCCAACTGAACTCCCTGTAGGCTCCCTGAGATGAAGCCGTCTTCCTCTCGGTATCTCACTCGTTAACTTTGATCTCTCTATTTTCCTTGCCCGTTTCTTTCCGTGTCCTTCCCCCATGGAAAACCTCGACCCTGAAATAAAGCAAAGTTAACTCACACTGCGCACATGTTAAGGCTTTGTTTTATTTTCCAAATGTCTTCAACAAAGATCAGTTTTATTGGTGATATTACCACACAGGAGCCCTCAGTGAGGCCGGTTTACCTCCAGACCTCAAATATAATTTATTTCTACAGAAATGTCACAGTCGTGTTATTGTGACATGTTTGTGATTCAGATTTTTATTTGTCGCCACGCACTGAAATATTGGTGCTCAGTCGACTAATAGGTCTGTACCTATCAGTCTATTTATCCATCCATCCGTCTGTCTTCCTGTCATGTGATAATTATTTATAGAGCTGTGTGTGTGCGTGTGTGTGTGTGTGTGTGTGTGTGTGTGTGTGTGTGTGTGTCAGACGGCTGGTATAGTTAGCTCTTAAATCCTGTATGTGAGATCAGACTACATAATTACCTAACACATTAAGCACTTTATGTCCAACAGACTTAGTTCTCTGTCTGTCTGTCACACAGAGCAGCAGCTGGTTGTGTTACTGATACACACACTGAGGTGATGAGGTGGTGGGGGAGAAGATGAATATGTGATTTGAAGGAGAGTCTGTGTTAGTGTACATGATTAACTTCAAAGCACTTTTGTTTAACTCTCTCTCTCTCTCACACACACACACACACACACACACACACACACACACACACACACACACAGAGCACTGCCTTCACCCTGAGTGTGTTTTCAGGCAAACTTCAAGCATGCCACTCATCAGCCCGTCACATCCACCCGAGTCATCAGCAGGACTCAGGATACATGGATGTACACCAGGGTGGGGGTGGGGTATCAGATTGAGAATCATTGGGTTTGATTGTCAGGATCATGTGCAGTGTTTATCAATCCATCACAAGTGTTTAAGTTCAATGAGATTCTGACAAAGTGCTGAAAGAAGACTTCAGACCAGAGGCCAGAAGCAGCCCGGCAAAGGATCCAAACCTCGAAGCTGTGAAGAGTGTAAAATCCAATGATATCAGGCATACAGGGATATCAGTCATACAGTGATATCAGTCGTACAGTGATATCAGTCGTACAGTGATATCAGTCGTACAGTGATATCAGTCGTACAGTGATATTTTTCATAGGTTGATATCAGTCGTACAGGGATATCAGTCATTTTAGTAAATTCCCTGGGAATCCTGTCATGCCTGTGTTGAGGGTTTCAGCTCTGACCTGTAGACTGTAGATGCTCTGCATGTGGTCACATTGTTCAAGTTCATGTTTGGAGCCACCTCAGGCTCTTTATCTATTTAAAGATAACTAAGTTAGTGGAATGAAGGGTGTCGGCTTGTGACTTGTCAGTGTTTTCACAATTGATTTCTTCATGCTTACGAGCCGTGGAGGAGTTTTAATGGGATGTTTTACTGGTTTGATGCGCTTGAGATTAAAGTGGGCTGAATGAGGCCAGTGAGCTGAAATGATTTTGACTTAAACTCTGATTTAAAACTCTTGACTTAAGTAACAGTCATCATCCTGCTGATGTCATAAATGTCTCAGCTCTGAAAACATCATATCCATGATATTATTGATTCTTTAATGTGTTTATCACTTTAATGCAGCTGCAGATGATTTTACTGGGGTAAATGTTAGTAGATATTTTAAAATCTGCAGAATAATGATAATAACACAGCAACGATTATGTTTTTAATATATCAGTCTTTGAAAGTGAAAATTTGAAAAATGCTTTGACAAAAAAGCAGAAACCGAATCCTGAAGTCAGACAGGAAGCCGCACGCCAGAGCCAAAAACAAAAACCAGAAGTAATAAAAGGGTTTAAAAACTATAACAGGTGATAAAAGGGAGCTTTTAGAAGTAATTTAAAGGTTGTCCCTGATTCTGTGAGCCCAGGCGTCCTGATGGCACAGACACAGTCACCTTTAGAGGCACACCTGGAGTTAAAGAGCACACCCGAGGGCATGAGAACCGGCGCGTCTGGGAAGGCTTTAGGAGTGAAATTCAGGTCTGATGTGCAGGACGCTGAGCTCTGTTCCCCCACCAGGAGGCTGAAGGAAGTTTCTCTGCTAAGCTTCGACCCTTTCATAATAAAAGCCTGAACATTTGCTCGGTGTGACTCCAAGAAACTGAATCAAATCAATTTCAGATGAATGTTGCAAAAAGTTAAATAAAACTCTCTCCTTGATTTTAATAGTTATGACAAAGAAAATGGGTGTTTTTTGATTTTGGAATAATGTTTAATATTTGTCACTAATAAAGTGTAATATTCCACTTTTTCTCATTAAATAAACACACTTATTCCTGTTTTTTGCACAAATGCCTGTGAAGCTAATTTCATCATCCTCAAGCAAACAAAGCTGGTAAAATGCTTGCACTAGCTGAGTAAATTAATGGTTAAAAATAGCTTAATTATTCATTAACTCTAACATATATTTATTCTGATTTTATTCCGTGTATTTTTGAAGATCTGTTCCAATTATCAACATAAAGTCTGACTTTAATTCAAGATTTCCTTCACAAATTTCTGCATTTGAGCAAAAACAGGGCGACAAGAAGCAGACCGGACGGGGTTTCAGTGCACACACCTGATGGTGCCACTGTGGATCAGGGCCATGCTTCCAGCTCCATGAATTTCTCATGTTTTACCAGCAGCCAGTGTTGGCACTCAGTGTTCCCCCTTCAGTGTAAAAAGTGTGTCTGGAGGTATTTTTTACACTGCATGAGATTTAAGCCGTTTGCTTGTGTTATTTCAGCCGAGAGGAATCTGTCCAGCCTGGGTTTGAAATCTTTCAGAGTTTATTGGTTGTGGTGGTTGCCGGCCTCTAATCACAGCTGCGAGGGCCGGGCTCCTGTTTTACTCTGAGCCAGTATAAAGATGCACATGCATCTATGGATCCGGTGTGTTAGTATGAATAAGCAGAAGTTATTTCAGATGTCAGGGAATTTGAGTGGATTTGAAATCTTTGAGAGTTTATTGGTTGTCATGTTTCCGTCTGTGATAACATTAAAGAAAAAAAGAGCATGTGATCCGACTCTCGGGGGGTTTGGGTAAGGATGGCAGGTGATCTGCAGCGTGTGTGCATCTCAGCAACCAAACAAATGATTTCTTCTTTGAGTGTAGAAATGTTGGGTGTCACTCTGTGTGTGTGTGTGTCTGTGTGTGGTAACAGATGTCCACCCAGTGGCTGCTGGGAAGCCACTTCACTTTCTACATGTGTTAAGTGACAGTGATGGACAGCAGGTAGTCCTTTTAATAATTCAGTATATTTGAATCCTCCCCTCGTCCTCCTCCTCTCTCACTGGATCTGCCTCGCTGTCAGGAGCCAAATAACGCTGTTGACAAGGAGATGATTGCACAAAAAAACAAATTTGATGTGGAGAAAATGTAAAAAACATTTTTTTTCTCATTTTTCCTCACATCCTTTAGTAAATTGTATTCTTTGATTGGATAATCTCACAAACCAGGAGCACGAGCAGAAACAGACAAATCCTCGTTTTCTTCTTGTGTTTGCCGCCCTCCTCGCTCACTCCATTTTAGAGACGAGCAATCAGAAAAAGGTAGCGGCAGAGAGAATGAGGCAGATCCAGTCAGTCAAACAGAGACGCAGACATTTCCCCAACACCAGGATGCGGGTAAGTGAGCCTCAACTGACCAGAAATGATTTGCCTCTGTCTGTTAGACACGTAATGGAGTCATTTAACTAGTCAAATTAGGGGCCGGCGAGATGCCGCATGCTTCATTAGGGGGTTCCAGTGGGCACCACTCTACATTTACGTCACAAACCATTTCAGGGCAAATTAATGTTTTTATTGTCCTGTGGAAGTAAAAAATAAAAACACACCCGCATGACTCTCACACATGTATGAGGACGTCCTCGTGCACACACGAGCTCCAAGTGCAACACGGCATCACACACTCGACTGCCACGCTCAGTGCTTAAATGCACACACGGCTGACGGATCAGCACCATCTAGAGGTCAAATGGTGACACTGCCCTCCCTCAGTGAGAGGAGGAGTGGAGGAAGCTCCTGCACATCTGATGCTTGTTGGGACAGAGGCCTTTGGCTGCCACATGTGATTTTTCTTGAGGCAGGAGGAGGTTCGAGCGGCTCTGAAGATGACTGGCAGCTCTTTAGCTCACTCCCGCTCTCCCTCTGCTGACCTGTAAATTAGAACCAGGTGATGACTGAAACAGGAAATAGAATGTATCCGCTGGGAGGAGATCAAAGAGGGGCGGGCGGGCGTGCGTGTGGACGTGCTCCTCATCGACAGGGAGGTCTGACAGCTGGGATTATTGATGAGAGGCAGGGCGGAGCACAGACCTCTGGGATTTGAAGTCCTCGTGGTGTTCACGTGTCCACTCTCTCAGACCAGAGCTGCTTCAAACAGAGTCAAGAGTCCGAGCGGGCGGCGTGCCGCCTTCAAGGGTTCGAGCAGGACTGGGTTAACTCGGCGCTCTTTGCAGGCTCCACAGCTGCTGGTCGGGTTTGTGTTCTCGTAGATTACAGCTGCATTGTTTGAAGATGACTGACAGCCAGTGATATTTATGCTCATGCACGTGTGTGTGTGTTTGGATTCCTTTGTTTTTTGATGAGAGACACACACAGACACAGACACACACACTCCCTGTCAGTTACTGTTGTTCTTGACATTCTGTCGATATTGTTGTGTCCAAAAGCACCGGTGTGTTTGACGGGGCTGATGACTGACGCTGGCCGCCGCTCTTTGATGCGCACACAGACACACACAGAAACACACGCACAGACACGCACACACACACTTTGTTCCAGGACTTTCTGTGTTTCCTCAGGTTTGTGCCTCTCCCACTCGCCGTCCTCTCTCAGACTTTGCTCACACACAGAAACAGGAAACCGTCTTTATGCTAAATGAAGTATTGGTCATAAAACATTTTTTCACTAAACCTGATGAGGCAAAAAAGCATGGTGATGCTCTGCGCTCACTGAGAAAGTAGAAAGGTTCTTCAGGTCTTGTGGGAAAGGTTAAAGTTCACCAGTCTCCTCCTGTCATTGGCCTTTAGGTCCACGTCACAGGTCGCGCGGTCGTCTGCGAGCAGCATGAACTGCTTTCACTCTGGTTCCCTTGGTGCTTGTCATTTCTTCTTCTCTGTGGTGTAAATGATGTTTTAAGCGCTCGAACTTCATCTGTGCTGTTTGAACGCGAGAAGCCGAAAGACACATGTCAGCACTTCCAGTTAGTAATGTTCCCACGGTCCGCGTTACCTGAGCAGGACTCCTGTCAGCAGATCCAGATGATCAGTTATAGTTTGCAGCAGCAGCTCATCCCGTCAACACAGCAAAGATCAGACTTTGTTTTCAGCTGGGTCTGATTTCATTTGAAATCCAGAGGTGAGTGCACTTTAAGGTTGAAGCTCCTAAACTTTGTGTTTTTGTGCTCTTTAAACAGCAGGAGGTCAAACGGTGTGTCTGTCTCACAGAGCTCAGTGCCCCGTCCCACTTACTCCTCACCTCCCTCTAAGTCCGACAGCCTCGCAGAGATTTTCCCTGAAAGCTCCCATATGTGGTTATGTTGCATGATCCCAGCATAACCGCATGTATTTATTATACTGTGAGTGTGAAGTGAAAAGGTCGAGGCAGGTGGCCCTCAGTGCGGTGCTGCTGTGTTTTAAAGATCTCTGTACGTTTCTGCTCCGTTTGAAACGAGCGATGCACGCATCGATCTGTTCATCCGTCTCTGGCCGAGCGAGGCCTCGCCCGTCCTTATTGAACAGGCAGTTTTATGGACACCATGCTGCAGTATTGTTTCTGACTGTGTGTATTGATCGCCTGTTTATCTGCACTGGGCGGATACTTATAGATGAACATGTTGGAGCGTCACTGTTGCTGCAGTGAAGTGTGCGCGTGTGTGTGTGTGTGTGTGTGTGTGTGTGTGTGTGTGTGTGTGATGTCTTACGACTGATTCCTTGTCACTTTATTATTACCCCTCCACTCTACGAGCAGCACCGCATTGCTGTTGCATGTTTTTGTGCGTAGTTGAACTACTCAGGCAACGACTCCATCGCTAATTATAGCTTTCCACTTGAGCGGTGACACAGAGACATGAGCCCTCGTGTTAACTTCTCTCCAACTCCACACTGTTGTGCTTTTCACATGTACACATTTCTGCATTGCGTTGTTCAACCTTGTAATTTCACTCTTTCACTTGGAAGTGGCAGCAAACACTGAAAACCTGCTTTGGTGTGTTTGTCAAATCCAGAGTTTTTAAATTTGGATTTATTCCTTTTCCTGAGGGATGGGGGGGATGGGGGGGTTTTCAGGTACAGTTCAGGTACTTAAAGTACTGACAGCTGGTAACTGTCAATCAGTCAAACTTTATTTGTACAGCAGCTTTCATGCAGATTAGTGCAGCACCAAGTGCTACTGACACGGAACAATAAGAAATGATGAGCAAGTAAAAAACCATCAAATCAAAAGTGTGAGAGAAACTGAAAGTGAATAAAAGCATGCTCGACAAAAAGAAATAAAATAGCCAGAAATGAAATATACCTACAATACAGTGTGTGTGTGTGTGTGTAACCAGAACTGAACATTACAGAATAAGTTATGATGTCAGCTGTTTTCTGACCTATCAGAGGCCGCTCACAACGTTACTGTTAGACAATGAAGTACATTGAAAATGACGGTGAGAGTAACTGTAACAGAAACATCTTTAAATGTCACCATCGCCGACTTCAGTTTAATTTTTAGGTTTGAGGCTAAAATGACCACGAACACCTCCTTTGTCTTTGCTGCTGTTCGTGTTTCCTTGGGAAAATGAACTAACTTCACTAAACTACATTTTAAAAGACTTACTGAAATAAATACATTTGCTTTTATAAAGGTATTAAACTTATCGTTTTTATAATCTCTATTTAAAAACAGTCATATAGACTGACAGGAAGTGTGAATATTATAAACCTCCTGTTTGCCTGTGTGTTACTGCTTGTGCGTATGAACGGATGTCTGTAGCATTTCAGGTGATCTCAGAGTGAAGCTGTAATAAAAGGCCTGCCTGCACACTCCCCGTGAGTCTGAAGGGACCTATAGTAGAAAGGTGCTTGGATAGCATACTTGAGTAAATGTACTTCATTACTTCCTGATCGTTTGTCTTGTTTTTGTGCGCGGTAAGGTTGTCGCTGCCTCACAGAAGCTCTGAAGGAGCAGCTCTTCTTACCTGTCAGGTGTTCACAGAGACCTGTTCTCAGACGCAGAGTAAAAGCACCTTAAAGCCTCCCGTGATTGGCTGTTTGTGGTCGTGTCCCTGACGTTTCCAGATGAAGGTGGAGATGATTTATTTAGTCACACGTGGTATTTTCAATGAGAGGTTTGCTGTCATCATTGCAGCCTGATGCAGAACAACTCTGACCAAAGAGTTGTGTTTTTTCCAGGGCGTAGTTGTAGTCGAATTCTCGGTTTAGTCCGTGCACCGATCGAGTCCTGGCTCGGCTGCCTGCTCTGTCCAGAAGGCAGCTCCGCAGGACGTTAGCCGGCTCAGCATTCTGGGATAGCTGCCCAGGGGTCCCGGATGACCTCAAGAGTTAAAAGCAAGCAGTGGGAGAGATAGACGAAGGCATGGAGGAAGCAGGGAAAGTGACAGAGAGGCAGAGGATGGAGGGATGGAGGTATGAGGATGAAGGAAGGGAGGGGGGAAGATGAGGAGGGTTGGTGAATTCTGAGGGAGAGTGAAGACCAAGGAAACGGTGACAGAGGAAGGAGAACCAGGAGAATGGGAAGCAGCAGTATTATCCTCATTAGTCTTTACTGGTTTATCATGCTTTGTTCCACTGAGTCTTAATGTTACACCATCAGCTTTGGTCTTATATCAGAAGCTGAAGAAACTGCACAGAGCACCAGCATCAAGCCCACCCAGCCGGGAAACAGCCGGGTATGCTGCATGACCATGTGACCATCCACGTGTTCCAGATAACTAAGAATGGGTTGTTAATTAGTTTGTCAGGTGAACTGAAGGGAAAACCTACTTTAAGAGGTTGTTCCACATTATTAAGCATGTCACAGTTCTCAGGGAAGAATCTGAGGAAAGATCGTTGTGAAGAAAATAGTTCGATGCTTTGTAAGAAGCATGAAGATCACTGCTGTCTGGTGGAGCGTGATCACTGAACTGTGACAAGAGTCCGAAAAGGCTTTCAGACCGACGAATGAACAGTGGGTGAGGTTATGGAGGGCGGCTATAGTCACACGTATGTGAAGCTCTTCGTGCACCTGCACGTTGCCGTGTTTTAGCGGTTTTATAAGTAGCCCCACTGCGCTACATGTATCCAGGGAGCTTGGGCAGGGCATCACGTTCACTGCATGCAGACTGTATGATGACTCCGGGCCTGCCTACTGAATCAGGGCCATCGGCTCTGGTGTTTTTCCTTACGCGGTCTGGAGGACTCTTCTCCTGCCACAGCTCGCCTAGATTTTCTTCTTTCTTGGAAACTTTTGTTTTCCGTGTTTTTAATTTTTAAAAGTGCTGGTCATCGTTTCATGCTTTGTTCCTGTTGTGAGACGGCCATTCTAAATTTCTGCGACTGTTAAATGTTCAGTGTAAGAGCGTTTCCTGAACCAGTTCTAGTGCCTAAATCCAACCACCAAGTGACAGTGGAAGGAAAAAAGGTGAATCAAGTGTGAAAACGAAGGTCCGTATGGGGCAGTTCAATTCAGTTTATACACCAAATCACAACAGTTGCCTCAAGGTGCTTTATACTGTAAAGATCCTACAATAATTATAGAGACAACCAACAGTCAAAACGACCCCCTATGAGCAAGCACTTGGCTACAGTGGGAAGGAAAAACTCCCTTTTAACAGGAAGAAACCTCCAGCAGGACCAGGCTGAGGGAGGGGCAGTCACCTGCTGCTGCTGTGACCGGTTGGGGCTGAGTGGAGAGAGACGGAGATTAATAATAACTGATGATTAAATGCAGAGTGGGGTATAAACAGAGTGAAAGGAAACACTCGGTCCACAGATCAGTGTGTCAGCACCACACCTACAAACTTTGTATGTGTGGAAAGACCCGAGCAGAAGAAAGGAGCGTCCTCTGAAGGCCGCCTGAGCTCAGCCTCACAGACGGGGTGAGCCAGCTGAGGTGGTTCGGGACCTGACCAGGATGCCTCCTAGACCCTCCTAGGTGAGGAGTGTAGGATGAGTGGTAGGAGCTGGATGGTGTCCACATACTTTTACACTTCTTAAACCTTTGTTTAACCAGTTAAATGAAGACTGTCCTTTGACCCAGGCAGAGCTAAGTTAAGGCAGCGCTCCAAAGTGCCCACAGAGGGGCTGACCACCGAGCCGCTGTACGGCTCTTTGTGCCGCACAAAGCGAGTCTAAAGCAGGCTTTTGTCTCCATTACAAGTGACAAAGCAGAAACGTTAAAAGCAGAAGAGGAAAACTGGGATAAGATGTGAGCTGAATGAGTGAAGCAGAGGTTTAAAGACAGCTTTCTGTGAGTGCGAGCCAAAAGGGAGAGAGGAGAATTGAACCTGTCGTCCTGCAGATGGACCCGGTGAGCGACACGTCAGATCTTCCATTTCACTCATTGGCTTCCCTGCCCGCTTTCCCACAGTCCTCTTCTCCTTGGCCTGATAATGACGCTTAAGAAGGTAATGGTGTAAACCCCCCTCCATCCCCCCGTCTGTCTATATGTCTCTCTACCTCGCTCTCTCTGGGGAACAAAGAGGCCTTATTATACCTCCCTGTCAGTGTCGCTCTGCGTCTCACCACTGTACAATCACTGTTTTCAGCAGCACTGCCAGCATGGGGTAAATGGAGAGAGAGGCTGAAAGAGGGAGTGAGTCAGGTAGAGAGAGAACAGGAGTGTCTTTCTCCAGAGGCAGAATTCAGCGCTAGTTATCTACAAGTGCTTTTTGAGTTTGAAATGTCTTTGTGTGGAGCTTTTCTTTTTCTTAAAGCTCCAACAGGCAGTGTAATTTATTTCAGGCACTTGTTCACATGACACACACACACACACACACACACACACACACTCCTTAAGTCTAGAGATATCTTCTTATTGGGGAATCTTTCAATAAATCAATGTGACTTTAAACACATTTCCCAGGCGACGCCGCTGACCTGATAAGAAGTGAACTAATCTCTTTTGAGGCTGCCGGGAGAGCTTTGAACCAAATCTACTGTGCATCTATCACCAAGGTTATTTGTCAATGGCTGCTAATCCCAGGTAAATTTCCCTGGTTTTATATCAGGGTTCTCATGTCTGAAGTTTCTCGGCCTTGGGAAAATAAGAGCGCAGGCTTACAGAAAGGAGGGGAACAAAAGAAATGTTATGGATTTGAACAGCAGCAGAGAAGGGCGGAGGGCGGGGGGGCACACAGAATATTTATTAATTATTCTTCACTGAATCAAAGACTTTATTTTGAAATTGTTCGGGAGATGGCCCTTCAAAGTAAAAGTCTTCAAAGAGTCATCATTTAGTCCAGTAATTATCAGTAAGACTCTCCTCACACCCACCCAGTCATCGTTTTTTCACGTTGTTACGTCAAAGTGAAAATAAAGAAAATCATTTCCAGAAATAAACAAATTATTTCAGACGTAACAAAATGTTTTATTTTCTTAGTGACGCGCCACTTTATACCTGTTATTATTGATAAAGTTTAGTTATTGCGGTTTTGTCATAAACACCACTGATGATGTTTGCAGATCAGCTCTCTGGATGTTCCTGTGACGTTGGACCTAAACTTTATTAATCTTTGCAAATGTTAACAAACAGCGTGTGGATGCGCGTGGGTGGGCAGGTGGAGGTGTAGGTCACACGACCGTCTTTCCTTCGTCTTTCCTTCGAGCTGATCGAGCCATCTTTCGGACACGCTGATGTTACAGGAGAACTTTCAAATCAACTTTGATAACACACATAACATCATTTTTATTGTAGACGTTAACATTTCTGATGGCTGGAAACACTCAGTGAGCCGTAAAGGAGCTGTGACCGGTGTTTGGTAGAAAAATAAACAGTACTTTTTGGAAAAATGTTTTAACGAATGACGGAAAGACTTCGGATAACTGGTTTCCAAACATCCGGGACTGTCGCAGGTTTAGAGTTAGTGGTTAGCATCATTTTTCCTCTACACATTTCTGGTGTTATTTATTCTCCTAAACTGGCCTCCACACCTCTGCAGCTTTCTTGGTGCTAAGATGAAAAAAGTGCTCCTGAGATTCAGCTTGAGCTGAATCATTTCTCATGCTGCAGGTACCTGCTTTAGCGTTCCCACTTTACTCAGCACACGCCTTCTTACACTGGAGCTAACTGAAGGAAAGGACACCACCAGCTCACAAACTGAACTCAGAGAAACAAAAACTTGTTTAGTTTTAGTGTTTTCTTCTGCTTTTTGTCCTCCTTTCATCACAGCAGGCACGAAGACACGGCTGCGTCACAAAATGTGGCGTTTTAATCTCCATCCGTACATCTTCTTAAACTCACACGGGGAGGCCGCATCTGTAAACTGTCTGACAATACAAATAAAGACTAATGGAAGCACGTGTGTCCCACCTTAGCAGCACACACACACACACTCGCTGCTGAGAAATAACTGATCAGACATCACTGCAAGTGGGAAGTTTCTGTCTTTCTCATTTCTTGAGCGGCTGCACCTCCTCGTGTGGAAAAAAACTTTTCTCGGAGTTCCTTTTTCCTTTCCTTCCCTTCCTCCTCCTCCTCCTCCATCCCTTGAAGTCCCCCCTGTGTGTGCAGAAGATCATGGAAAATCTCTTGCCATATCTGTCATCTGTCACGCTCTCTGATGAACAGTTTTGATCTCTCACTCTTGTGTTTATGGCCGTTGTCAAGCAGAAAGAGTCGTAGCCGTAAGTGCTTACACCAGCGTGTAAATAGTTTGACGTGTGGCTCTGTAACAAAGTTGTTGGAGTAAATAAGGAACCAAACAACCACGCACAATCGCAATTAAGTTGTATGTCTGCATTATGAAATGTTTGGAGCAGCATGATTTCTGCTCACTCCTCTGCGCTCACCACTCTCCATATCAAAAAGTCTTTCTTTGTTCCTGTGAGAGAACAAAGAGTAAATACAGTATTTTATAGACACACACATGTGCATGTGCACGGGGATATAAAGTGATTGCTGCTCACTTCTTCCACTGTGAGGTCATGGTGTTCAGGTCCAAGTCAGACGGAGGATCTGCTGCTGAAGACTTTCACAGCTCGAAATCTATGAAATCTGCGCAGCTTGAACCCTCAGGCAGGGCAGCGATGCTCCTCACCACTAACTCGTTCAGCAGGACAGAAAACCTGAGCTGATACGAGTTTAACAAAAGCACGAAAACGGTCCAACCTGAGCTCGGTCTGACAGTTTAAAGGTGCAGTCAGGCATTTTTTGAGGTTGTTTTATAGAAAAAAAAGGATATTGTACTATACACTGATTAGTGTGTAGTTACATCTTTCAACTTCAAACTTAATGTATTAAATATATACGTAGAAGAGATATTTAAATTCATGCCTGCTCCTTCAGAGCTCAAGATATGAAGCATCATACCTATGTTTTATCATCTGAGAAGGGGTACCTTCCACCAAAGAAGCAAAGAAAGAGGACACGCCACCGGCACCTTAATAAAATAGCATCCTCTTCCTCCTCACCTCGAGCCTCATCCCCTCAACTGAAGGGCTCTGACACACCGAGACGTGCATAGACATGCTTATTTATTCCCAATATTGTCATAATTACTCACTGTCAGCAGACTGGACATGTGAGCTTCCCATGTCCGGACGCCTGACGAGCTGGCTAAACAACAGCTGGCTATAAGCTAAGGTTATGCTAGCTAATAATAGGCTCAAGTGTCCTAAAAATCACAGCTTCCTCTGAAGCAGTTTGATTACATGCTCACATCGTATGAGTTTATTCACCAAGAGTCAGAGTCCACCAACAGCAAACAGCGGCTAATAGAGGCTAACAGAGGCTAACAGTAGCTATCAGAGGCTAACAGCTTCAAAAACAGCAGCGCATACCGACAGAAAAGTTCAGCACATCCTCAGCGGCTCACCGACTCATATCAAACTCCTTTCCTTCAGAGTAAATACAGGTGGACGCGTCACCCCTGGCATTGACAGCGGACTGCAGCATACACTGTAGGGAAAAACTCTATCTGGGTTTGCTCACTACAGAACGGAGTTTTTGAGCTGATTTGGGGATAAAAATGTAAAATAGTGAGGTCATAGATGATTTCATATACGTAGGTACTCGGATAGACCCACTCGCGCATGCCAACAGTGTATTACGACAACGGAGGAAGCATTAGTGTTTTGTGTTGACTCGCTCTGCACTAAACACTAAAAAACGGGACACCGCAGCTCCCGGTGTCCAGATATGACATCATTTTCATTCTCCGCCGTCGGGGGTCTCCCCCAAAGTTTGTCCGGTTCAGATCCAATTTCTCTTAAAAAAAGTTAGTATTTTTTGCAAAGAAAGGTGAATTTTAACCCAATATCTTGACACCCTCAAACCCCTCATACCACCAAGAAAACCCTCTATATCGATTATTTGGTCCCTTAATCATAAAACTATGAAGTTTGAAACAATAACTCGACTGCGCCGGACACTTTGACGAGGTACCAGTAATTGCAGAAAAAATGAGTTTTATTTTTTTTGATCAATGCATGAACTTATTTAATTGTTTTTATCCCAAATATACAAGTTGTAATGGATCAGATGTAATAAAAAAAATCTAAATACAATTTCTAATAAATATATTTAAAATATATAAATACTGATCATATTAAAGATATATTAAATATAAATAATTTAATACAAATACTATAAATGTTGTACAAATATGATAAATATTTGAATTTTCATTTTCTTTTCAGGAACATCGATGAAGACAAAGGCAGATTTTCATGTTCGTATTGATAATTATGGGAATCAAGTTTTGACTTGTACTGGGAGGGGGTTTTATAAGTAATTGCTGGCTAATATGAGTCCATCAGCCTTTTTCATTTGCAGATTCATAATCTACGTCAAATTCCCTTCATTTTGATATACTACTTGCTATATTTCGGATATGATCAAAATTTCACTGTCATGACCGCGTGACCTTGAAGGTTAAAGGTCCAGGTTAAGTGCTAATGCCAGGGTCATAGTGTAAATGCATAAAGATGTACTACAATTTTATTTCAACAATCTTAGAATAAAATCAGTTTTTTTCATTGTTTTACCGTTAAAATGAATTAACGACTTGCCCCCAGATTTGCTGGATTCAAATCCCTCTAGAATGTGAACCCCTGGTCCGATTTCCAAAAACTAAAGTGTTCTGTAATCTGTGGGAATAGTTCTATCAATTTAGCTTAGAATTAAAATCAAATTGACAACTTTCAAAATGTATCCAAGTACCTACACATACGTTTCTCCTGCACGTCATGTTTGCAATGACTGCAGGAGCTTTAAGCGTCTTTATTCTCTCCCACTGTTTCCTGCTGCGTGTCATAAATAATGTAAAAGACATTTTTAATCTCGTTCCAGTCCTGCAGTAAAGTTTGAGATTCAGAGCAAGTGGAACGTGATTTCTGAGTACATTTCAGGTTCTCCACTTCAGGCCTACAAGTGTAATGTGCTGAGGCTCATTGGGAGCATGTCTTTCCAGAGGTCAGGGGCTTTTATTTTATTGTCGTTTTTGCACTGGTTTATAATTTATTTTGTTTGTTTAGTTTTTTTGAATGTGGAGGCCGTTATATTTGTCAAAGTTTGGAAGGTTTATTTGGCTACGAGGGAAGTGCCTCAAATATCAGGAACTGAACGACTAGGACAGCCTTCTCATCGAGCCGTGGAAGTATTTGAGATAACGTTTGAGTTTCTGTTGGGAAAAAGAGAAGCAGAGCTCCTGCACATTTTTATTTGTTCCATAAATTTAAAACCTGAAACTTTGAAAAGATTCAAATAAATCCTTTTTTGATGAAATTAAACCTGTTTTACAGCTTCAGACAGGATTTAGTGTCTTTCTAACAGTTTGTGGTTTTTCAAATCAGAGGCGGGTCGGCCTCTCGGTCCCGGACAGACGGAGGACAGACCCGAGACAGAAAGAGAGAAATGGAGGCAGCGGTTGGGGAGGAAGAGGAGGGGTGTGGGAGCGGGGGGTGATCTTGGAAAGGTTTCGTATATCATAATTATCCCGTTAAGTAACGGCAGAGCGGCCTCCCCGGGGGAATTTGTCTTAAATGGAAGATTTGCAAGGAGAACGGGTCAGAGAGAGAGAGAGCGGCTCACGAGTCGGCAGGAAATCCTGTTTACATTTACATAATCATATCAACACTCAGTCCTTCGTCTTCATCGTCTCTTTCTCTGAAAAAAGAGACGAGGAAGGGCTCGGGGCTGCTTCTTGTCGCCGTTTGTTGCTGCTGCTCCTGTTTTTTATTTTCTTAAAGTGCTGCCAGTGCTGGCACCGATGCCTCTGCCTCTCTTTAAATGTGCTGCCAGCACCTCCAGCCTCCCCCCTCCGTCTCTGTCCCCCTCGCTCTACGAGGGGATTTCTCAGACCTTTTGGCCTCCTCCCCTTGTTCGTTGTGTTGAAAAAAAATCTCATAAATAAGGTATGGCATGCCTGGCTGTGTGAGCCTTAATTGAGATCTGCTAAGAGCAGCGAGCAGATGTTTGTAGCAGCAACTGTTGAATCATCAGAGACCTCAGGAAGCCACGAAACATGTTAGAGACGAGCCAGGTGCTCTACTTTTTATTTCTCACTTTTTCTCTCTTTACATCAAAAAGCTGGAGTGGTGTGTGTGTGTGTGTGTGTGTGTGTGTGTGTGTGCAGAGAGTAACATATGGGTTATTAGCAATGCTAAACTGCTGTAAAGCGGCTCCATTTTCATGAAAACAAAGACACGAGCAAAGAAACAGCTGAAAGAAAAACAGCAGGTCATCAAAGTGCAGACACATTTATTGTAGCAGCTTCACTGCTAATATTTCTGCTGGATGATTATCGGATGTTTAATATTAAAAATAAATGCAGAAGCATAAAGTCAGTGACCCGGTGAGCAGCAGCATGAAGCCTCACTTTGATCATCCTGCACAGAAACAGCAAACTGGGTTTGGACACTTGAATCACTGTGTTTTTATTTATTTGTGTATCAATTAAAAGAAACATATTTCTTTGTGTCTATAGATGTGAACACTGAACAAAGGAAAACTACATTAACCTGTTGTTGGGTGTTAGGGTTAGCGTGGATTTATACAGCTGCTTATTTCCTAATAAAAAGGAAATTCCATACAGATGAACATCTGAGAATAATGACCTTCCAGAGAGGACTTATTTTCTCAGCAAAGCAGTGTGTCAGTTTAAGGGAGGGACACCAGCACTGTCCCATAACAGTCCCAGCATGCCGTGGGAATGCTGGGAACACCAGCAGCCAGAATCAGAAATTCAAGGAAAGAATAGGACAGGTGAGCGCAGGAAGGCTCACCTGAAGTCCCCGTCTGACTGAGGCAAAGCGGGAAAAGGCCGTGCAGCTCTAATCTTATTCCATCCATCCATCTGACTTTATTTAAATAGATGAATTACAAAGAACAGAGACATATGGTTGGTTAATGGCAGTAATGTAATCACACAGTATCCCCAGAGGACTCACTGGCAGGTTCTGGGATTATAACTGTGTCACACAGAAATATTCTCCTCTGTAAACAGTACCTGCATCCACCCGGACCTTTGCTGCTCTTTTCACTCTCCAGTATTTAATGGCACCTGATATTCTGCTTTCATTATGCCACGTTCAGTTTTTCTCTCGGAGTGCTCAGACTTTAGCAGAGCACTGCTGCCCTATATATGCTTATTGGCCTATATAATAATGTCCTATTTGCTGCTTCATTTTCTCGCGGTGATCCACATACATCCTCCATACTGTGTCACCTCTCTCCTCTTCTGTGTCTTCCTCTTCTTCTTCTTCTTCTTTGCTTTGGGGTTCACTTGCACATCAGCAGACTCCTGCTTCCTTCCCATCTCCCATCTGGCTTCATGCCACACCGAATTAGTAACCAGATATGTCACCGCCACCGAGCTGCGGCGGAAAACACTGTCCACTTCTGGGAGGGCCGTGGCTTGCAGATTAGCGCCTACAATTAATACAGTGGACTCGCAGGGAGGCTGTGTGCTGTTTGGGGGTCTGAGAGCGCTGCTAAACGAGGACGGGGCCGAGATGTTCGCAGCATGTGGTGAGATGGCTCCGAGACGTGGATAAATTCAAGAGTATTTCAGCTCTGACAGTCGTGACCGCATCATTACACACAGCACGGTGTATCGCTTCACACGGGGGCCGAAAATCGTATCCCGATATTTTTGGGCTGAACACACCAGATATCCATGTAAATCTATGTATCTGTATATATGTACTGCATATATCTGTATATATGTACTGTATATATCTGTATATATGTACTGCATATATCTGTATATATGTACTGCATATATCTGCATATATATGTACTGCATATATCTGTATATATATACTCCATATATCTGCATATATCTGTATATATGTACTGCATATATCTGCATATATCTGTATATATGCACTGCATATATCTGTATATATATACTCCATATATCTGCATATATCTGTATATATGTACTGCATATATCTGCATATATCTGTATATATGTACTGCATATATCTGTATATCAGTGTTTTGTAGAGAGCACCGTGTGCACTGTCACAAACACCGACTGATCATTAAATTGTGGTGTTCTTTTTTTGTTGGTCTTGTCTGAGGTTCTGATCCACAGTCAGTGTATTACCTGTAGCGGGAGGCAGAAGGCCACGCCCCCAAACAGACAAACAAGCTAAAGCTGTGTAGTGCTGGAGACCGGGACTTTACACACCTGAAAGCAGCAGTGCAGCATTTCAGCTGTCGAAATGTTGACATGCTGCACACTTCTCACCCTCAGCGGTCGCCATCGTAGCTACGTAGTAGGCCAGCAGACAGTTTTCAGCCAGTGGACGCTGTCAGTGTCGATGAGGAGGAGGAGGATGATGATGATGATGATGCCAGTCCCAGCTTGCTTGAATGAACTTAAAGTGTCAGATTTTACTCAGGAAGGCTGTGGTTTGAGACAGTCAAACTTCCAATTATTATTATTATTCTACTGTTTAATTGGAAAGTAGGGGCGGGGCTTAAAGCATGACTTTACTGAAGAAGCCCTTCATGGAAGGATGTTGTTTTATTCTGTATCACTTTGCTACAAATCCAGAATATCTTATTGTATCTTAGCTTAGCCCTGTTGTTGTCACAGGAACGTAAGCGTGCTGCAGTTTGTTTGCTAGCTGATAGGAAAGAGAGGCAAGAAGAGAAGGCAGCGCTGAGCTTTACTGACAGCTGAAATGCATTAATGGCAGATAATGAAAGAGCCGAGGACCCCCGCAGACATCCAGGAGCTCGGCCTTCAGCCTCAGTGTGTTTCACACAGAGGGAGCGAGGGAAGGATGGTGGTTCATGTAAGCTCCAAGCTTTCCAAACACAGAAATGGTGGCCGCAGCGTGTGGAGATGACCTCACCTATTCATGGTGCTGAAACAAAAGCTTCCTGTTCACAGCAGAATGGACTCCAGTCCTTCATTTCCTCATGAGAGCGTTACAGATACAGTCTGAACAAATAAAATCGAGCCCGCGGCCACCGTGCGACCTTGACAGCAGCCGAGCACGGGGCCGATCTGCCACTTTAACCGTTTCTTTCCGTCTCTTCTTTATTTGTTTGCGCTCCTTCCCGTTTTTACATCGGGCCCGAGGCTTCCTCAGAGCTCGGTGTGCTGCAGTGTTTAAGATGTGGCCTTTTTCCCTGCACATTCCTGCGCCATTATGTGACATTGTTGCTGAATAAAAGGGCGTATTATGTTGCAGCCCCCCCCCCAGTAAAAAGGGCAGAAGTGGACCCAGTTTTTATCTGCTGAACGAATCAATCAGGATTATGTCAGCTGAAAAGAATCACAGACACCAGTCGCCAGGCCTGTCTCCGTGAGTGTGTGTTGGTGTGTGTGCAGCCACAGAGATGTGTGATGGAGGACAGCACTTGTTGGATACTAACATGCCCCGCGTGGTGACAGAGATGTCATTTGGGGGCTAAAAAGCTAGAGGATTTTTTTCTATTTATGTATTTCCCCACCCGCTGCCTCCACCCGGCCCTCTCTCCTCCTCTATGGGAGGATTGGAAGGGCACTAATTATCATTTCAGCAGAAATGATTAGGAGATCAAACAGGGATCGAATGCCATTTCCTTCCATTAATGCAGGGGTTTAGAGTGCCTGTCAGGGCTCGGCTTGTCCTCAGGCCTGCAGGGAGAAAAAATAACAGGGGGAAGAGAAACAAGGGAAGGGTGGAGGATGGAGAGGAGGGGGCTGAGGGATGGATGGGACGGAGGTTTGGTAACAGAGACGAGAGCTGCTTGGATAAAAGGCCCAAAAACTTTAAAACCAGGACAAATAAACAGAAGTCTCATTTTTCACACCGTCAGTCGACCACATCGAACAGGCACCGACGCCAACGCTGCTCCTCAAACTGTCGCCCCGTCACAGCATTCATTTACCCCTCTCCTCTCCCTCCCACAGACACGTGCTCGTTAGGCAAACTGCTGATCCTCAAGTGGCCGTAGGTCTCGATGTGGGCGTGAATGAACTTCAGCCCCACCTCCTTGTCCCGTGACAGCTAGGATAGCTGGGACTAAGGCGCGAGTATATCTGCCGAATTGGTTGCTTCGTGTGCCACCTGCAACAAGGTCACATCCATTTATGCTCGCTGTTAACGCGCCGCAGGGTTCTCCTGACCCACAGGTGTCGCTGCTCAGACAATACTGCCACATCAGCGCTGAGAGAGGAGGGGGAGGAGTCAAAACCAGAAGCAAAGTCTCAGATAAAAGTGTGCATTATTAGGGGCGTGGCCTCTCTGACTGACAGGTGGATGGGGACACAGGCGGCTGTAGCTGCTACCTGTCTGCTAGGCTTCACCTGAACTGGACATCTGGTCCGTGTTTGTGCTTTTGCAGCATTTTTAATGCAGTGATCTGAACAATAATAATAATGATAATAATAATACTGATCCTTTCTTTGGAGCAGGCATCTGTGTGTGTGTGTGAGAGGTGCTCCCATACCGTCTGATAACCATGCTAGCTAGCATTGCCTCATAGCTTAGCGCTCCTCCCACTGGTCCGGACGCCACACCCGGGACACGGCAGCAGCTTCGAGAGCACTGATTAACCCTCCCTCCTGGGGCAGACGGTATAAAACTACCCCGACACATTCAAACTCTGAGTTTCGATGTGAAAGCGGCGGAGAAAGTCGCGGCGTTGAAACAAAGTTGAGCGTTTCCATTAGGAGAGCGAGGAGGCTGGAGGTAGATGAGCGAGAGATTGCAGGGGCAGGGTGGAGACGGTGCACGAGGCTCTGATTGTTTCTGCACGTCAGATGAGAGAAATGTCAGAGAGAATGTGAGAGATGACCTCTGCGCTCATCGCCCATTAATGACCCTGCAGCTCCCAGCTTCATTTTCCCTCTCATCAAAAACATTCAAAAAAACATTTCCTCCTGTCTCCAATAGTCATTTCCCCCGCATTGTATTTATGTATTGAAAAAAGGTAATAGATCAAGCACATTCCATTATTCTCTTATAAGATCATTAGCAAATATAATTAGATATGAAAGAAAGTAATTTGGAGAGAAGAGGAGAGAAAAGCGCTATCAGGCAGAGAAGACAGATTGTAGCATCAGAGTGTTTGGGCTTAAATTGCTCAGCGGAGGTATTATCAAGCCGGCAATCTTTTAGCCTCAGAAACAGTTTTGGAGACAGACAGCGAAAGATAGAAAGAGGCCACTAACACTCACTTCATTGTGCTCCCCCCCCCACAACTGCAATCATTCCTTCCTCCATCTTTCCCCTCCTCCTGCGAATCCCTCCATCCTGTCACCTCGCACAGAGTTTGAGCAAAACAAAAGTGAGTTTATAAAAAGACAACAAGCTGACATGGAGTCATCACCTAATCACAGACAACAGGAGCAGCTAACCTCCCTCCTCGCCGCTCGCTCACTCTCCTTCAGCTTTAAAACACAGAAATAACACAGAAATTGCCTTGAAGTTGCTTGTTGAGGAACCTTTCTGCTGCACTTCTTGTCGTTTCTCCACCCGCACACGGAGCCTCCGTCACTCTTTGTTGCACCTTAACACCACACTCTGTTTGTCTAATAAGGATCTGAGTGGAACGCAGACTGAGAGCACAACAAGCCTGCTGCGATTCTCCCTCACCCTTCTTCTTCTTCTTTAGTAGTGCTTTGAGGGATTGGGGGAAGGAGGGGGAGGAAGGTGGGAAGGGTGAAGAGGAGGGGTGGCAGTGTGGATTTTTCTAGTCTTTTGTGCGAATCACAGGGAATGGTAACTATAAACATCCTGTATTCATTAAAACCATCTAAAAATACAATTTTGGAGGCAGGGGGGGGGCTGCGCTCACTTCCTTCGCCGCTCCTCCTCGGTGTATACAAGCCTGCTGCTGCTCATATTTACATATTTAGAAATACTGGGCTGTACAATGAGGCACGGCTGTGCCAAGAACAACACTTTGTGCTGGTTTGAGGCCCGGAAGCCTGCGAGAGGGAACAAAGGAGCCACAGCCACCTTCAGCTTCACATGCATACGTATGAGGAGGGGGAGGCCACGCCCAGGTCACCTCTGTAATACCCCATCATCTGCAGCACCACTGCCAGACTGGGCCACTGAAAGTGACCTCTGCTCACCTGCAGCTCCAGGTCAGCGTTGCATGAAGGATCCTTCTTTTTGCTGCACCGAAGCTGAACTTCTGGAGGCCTTCAGCTCAGCTCTGACTGCTGATGCATGAATGCACTTTTCACATCCTGCTGAAATGAAAGCTTCAGGTGTTCCAGGTAGGACACCTGCCTTTAGGAGGACTTCGTCTTCTGTCTGAAATGAGTCGTCGTAGCTCCTCCTCCTCAAAGCCATATTGCTTCTGATTGGCCGAGCACTGGGGACAGAAGAGGCACCTGTTCCATCAGTTGATGCATCATATTAGCTTGCCTGTTTGATTGATGTGAGTCACCGCCTCCTGCTCCCAAAGTGTTCGCCGTGTACGTGAAAGTGAATTTGAGAGCCCTCAGATGCACGTGAAGGTTTCCTGCTGAGATCTTTAATGTGTGACAGCTGAGCGACATTTTTTAAGGAATATCAGGATGTGTATTTAAAAATGAAACCAGGCTGTTGGTGCCTGAGCACACTCATCCTCAAAGCTGCGGCTCTTCATCATTTCTCTTAAACTGTGTGTGTGTGTGTGTGTGTGTGTGTGTGGGGGGGTGTTTTTACAGACTGATCTTAACATCAGGTGATCCCTCTGAGGAGACACACACTCGTCCACAAACACAAACACACACACACAGCCACGCTGGCGTGTATTCCCCGGGCGGTCTGCGACACATGCTCACAGTGCAGCGCGGTGCCATTGTTCCAGCTTCCTTCCCATTTATCCATTCTGTTAAGCATGACACATGTATTAACAGTGGATGGATCCTGGAGCTGTGTGTCCTCACACCATATGTTGAGCTTTCCCAGGTCCTCTCCCTGTCGCTGCCACCTCCCAGCGTGCCACAAGAGGGCGCTGCCGCCCTGCCACATACAGCCTTCTATAGATTCTGTTTGATGTTCCTTAGATCGAACGTGAGACGATAAGAGAGGCGTTTCAGAGGCAGATTGGTATCACAGTGCATCGGCCCACAGACAGGCAGGCTGTCTGAAGGAAACAAACAGATAAGGCCTGCATTCATGTGAGAAATGAATGCCAGGCAGGTTTTCTGTGTCTGTGAGGTGCATCTGCCATCTACCCGAATGGGAAATTAAAAACTGTGAAGGGAAGTTATGCTAAATCTATAAAGTTGGCCAGGAAAGCTCTCCCCCTTCACAGCAGCAGTTGTTTGGGGAGAAGGAGCACCATGCTTAAATAATAACATTCCAGGTGGCTTAGTTAATGAACAGTGAAAATCAAATATGGGGCCTAATCTGGAGCTCGTTACAGGAAGTTTCTTTACAGGGAAGTCAAAGGCAGGAAGTGCCCTTGGGGACAGACTAAACACTTTTTGAAGCTTCAAAACAAGGAAACTTTATTTGGGGTTGTTTTAGATGTTGCACGCAGACCTCTGTCACAGAGCAGTGACGGTCAGCTGGGTGAGCTTCGCCTTTATGGTCAGCTTTAATATGAAATATGTTTAATGTCCATCAGCAGGACTGCTGCGACTGCATGTGGCGCTCTGCTCACTGATCTGAACGTGCGCGGCCTCAGCATCTCATTTGCTGTCTTAGCTCGCCATCGTGTGGCCATAGGTGGGCATGACAGCATACCCTCGTGCTAGTGAGGAGTTGTGATCCGGGGCTCAGGAGGGGCCTTTGGGAGGTGAAGGCTACAGTAGACAGGCTGGACTGGATTCACCTCTCAAAGGCTGCAAGCAGCGTTTACCTTTTTCACACCTTTATCTAACCTGCAGCCAATCAGAAGCAGCAGTAAACCTCACAAACATCTACAGGACTTTACTGAACCTTACACGGTGACAAATTTAATTTAAACCTTTATTTAACCGGGCAGACAGAGTAAGAACAATTTCTTATTTATAGCTGTGGCCTGTCAACTGCCTTGTGAGGGGACGGGAATAGGGAGAATCAAGCAAACAATACAGGACAGCAACAAGACAGTGAGGCACCTCTTTGTTTTTAGCTTTAAATGAATCACACGGTCGATGGTTCTCCGCAGGCTTCCCTCAGGAACACGTTGGCCCACGGTCCCCTGCTGCTGAGTTCACATGTACAGTGTGAAACTGTAGTGGACTGCCCTGCACAATAAACGTGTAACCATGAGGCTGGGTGCAAAAAATAAAACCAGCGTGTCAGCCGCTCCAGAACGGGCCTTTCAGAGCGTGACCGCCACAAAAGAACGACTCATCTGTGTCGGCGTTGGTACGCTCGTCCAAAAGTAAATCTGGCTTCAAAAAACAGATGCAGAAAAGAGACACATGGACTGTAGAGAAAACATAAGTAACTCAAATGATTTGTGAGGTTAACAAAAATACCTGAAAAATCAAATAAAACGTGCAGAAAATATCTTTAGTTTCAGTTTTAGTCGCTTTGCCCGTCAGCCTGAGGAGGCGTCGGTTCATCTGTTCAGTGATGGGAGGTGAGATACCATAATGTCTGCCCATAATTCTCATATCATAATCATAAATAAGTTGAAACAAAAATGAAAATAAAGGAAAAATCCACATAAATAAACTCTGGCCTGTGTTAGAAGCAGCTGTTCATTTCAGGCTCACACTGTAACTTCCACTTTCACCACCAGGGGGCAGCGTTTTACCAGTGTGTGTGAGTAATGTGTACAGCCCAGTGCTGTTTTACCACAAGTACCTTTAAAAATAATTCTACTGCAATCCTTTAGAGTCTTCTCTGCAGACGTGGCGAGCAGCAAACCTCCAACGTTCATTCCAAGTCACGCAAACAGTGACCGCCTCATAACTCTGCCGTCTGCAGCACAGGCAGCAGAGAAACAGGCAGACGCGAGGTCAGACGGAGTGATGCGAGTGGAGTCGGGTCGTTGTTGGCACTGTTTGCGTGTCCAGTGTAGCAGCTTTGATGTGGGGCGGGTTTCTGTTTGTTCCAGTCTAACGTGGAGAAAGCAGCACAGACAGCCTGAGAGTTATTACTCGCCGCTGAATCTAAGAGATGTTTTATCATGTTATTAGCTCTTTATTTTCCCTCTGTTACGCTGGCACTTCCTTTCATTTTCATATCCATTTCCATACTTGTGAAAGCACAGCTCAAATAAAGCCGTGTTTTAATTTGGTTTTGTCAGATTCATAACGCCACTTTAAAAGAACATGACATGCAAATGTGCTCAGCGGTGTTTTATTGCAAAATAATTTTCAAAGAAGTTGCTGAGGGAATGAAAGTGTGCAAAATGGGGGTGGGGGGGCTTGTATTATTTAGTGGCCTCTGCTGTGGGACCTAATTACAGTTATGCATTTCTTACTGTATCACAGAGACATAAAACTTTTTTTATCACAATTACTCACTTCTCGCCACTGTCACTTCTCGTCGGACTTACTGAGCCAAGCGTGAAGCGGCTCAGCCTGTCAGAGCTCAAACGCGCTGCGGCTGATCTTTTACAAATCATGACAATCATCAAAAACAAAAAAAGCCACACGACGAGGAAACAAATAGATCGGTCCACTGCGCTGGCCTCGCTTGCACCTGAACCAGCTCGGCTACGTTCACGCATCAGCAGGGCGCGAGCACCGGGGAGCGTGCACCGGCAGCTCCTCTCCTGGTGCTGCTCTGTCTGATGATGGATGCAGTTCGTGTGCTGCAGAAGTTCAAAAGTCGCTCTCATCGTGAGGGTCGCACCGGCGGTTGGACACAAACACCGACGTGCCTTCTTTTAACGGAAACAAACTAGCAGAACAGCTGATCCAGCTCCATGATGAGCCTCATTGGTCGCCTTTAGTAAAGCCAAATAACACGTTGAACAGCAATCCAGCGCTCAGGAGGGGCACTTGATTAGAATAGGAAGTAAAATAATCTCAGGCAAAAGAACAGCAGAAACTCTTTGGTGGTTTACGTGAACCAGACAAAGCGACCTTTCTTCGTCTCCTGAGATTTGGCTGAAAACCTTTTGCTGTAGTTTGACTCAGAGACTGAAGGGCGGATACACGAGCTTCTCTTTACCTTCAGGGAGGAAGCTCCTCTGAGCTCCTCTGAGCTCCTCTGAGCTCCTCTGAGCTTCGGCTGTCCTGTTTAGTGCCGTTCAGATTAGCGCAGCGCCTCAATGTCACGACTAAGCTCAGCTGAACCTGGCAGCAAAAATTTCTAGGTTGGGTTGAGCTCCACCTCTGTGATCACCTGTGTAAAGGTCAGAGGTCAACTTTTCTGAAAATCTCAAGAACGTGATGACCCCCAACAGCCGAGCGCTGGCGCCCGCTCAGCGGTGCTCTCGTTTTCTTTCTGTCAGATCAACCTTTAAAGACTGCGAGGTCACGTTAAGGTCATCAGTCCTGATCCTGTTTTAATTGTTTCACTCCACCCATTCCCTGCCTGGGGTCATTGAAGGGGGGCCTGCAGTCTTTCCCAGGTCACTGGTCCATCAGAGGCTTACTCATTATGACCACAGTGAAGAGGAAAGGATCCATATTCATATTCAGGTGCTTGTTTCCCTCTGTACTGGACGTTCATGCAGACGATGATGCAATGGTAATTTCTGGGCTGATGGCGATGTTTAAGATCACAGTAGCTGCTGATAGGCTGAGATCAGTCAACGAGGCCAGCAGGTGTGTGTACTCAGGTTTATGCAAATTAGTGCAATTTAACAATTTTAGAGCATTTCTAATAAAACACCTGAAAGTAGCTCTGCCACACTCTCGCTTACTGCTAACACATTTATGCAGTTACAGCACGTGTGTGTCAGTAATCACGTGCACGTGTGTGTCAGTAATCACGTGCACGTGTGTGTCAGTAGTCACGTGCACGTGTGTGTCAGTAATCGTGATCAAACCTCAGATTAAATAAAAGTGACATCCAGACAGCCTGAGAAACACGTTTCACTGTGAACTACCTGCACAGGTTATTCTACAAATATAAAAACAAATATGTTTCACAAATATATACAATTACTTCCACTGCATAAATAAGTACAAAGTACCACAACTAATACAATAACCTTTAAAAACCGTGTCTGCAAAGGCACTTCTTCTTCTTCTCTCCCAGAGAAACCACAGAAGAAAGGTGCTTCTATAGACTGAGGAGACCGCGGCAAAAAGAAACGGCAGCAGATATGAAATTAATATTTCCCCGCAGAATGGGTGGAATAATTCAGCTTTAAAGAGGTCTCTCAGGAAAAGGAGGAAAGATCCTCGGCTACACGTGGAACCACTTATCGTCCTCAGTCACGCTGTGAGATCAGTTATTTTGTTTCCAAGAAAACCTCGAAAGGCCGGCGGCACGAACTCCGGAGTCCGAGTGGAGACTCGTGATGTGCTCAGTGTCACTGCACGTTTCTGCCCGTGTGTGATCGCCTGGTCATGTATGCGATATACCACCCGTGTGGCCTGGCATATGAGGGTAGAACAGCTGGAGAACACAGAGATATTCAGCTGCAGCAGTGAAGCGTGAACATCTCTCTGAAATGTGTTTTTGTGGTATTCAGCTTGTTTTGGTGGAGATCAGGACTGGATGGTTTTTCAGTGTGGAGCCAGGATGGTGATGAGCCGCTGTCATTAATAAATCAATGAGCAGTGAGCGCGGCAGTGTGCCACACTTACTTTGAGCTTTATGTGGAGGTTTTTCTCAACAGGCCCGTCGCACATTCAGACAATCTGAATGTTACAGAGATACACCTGACTGTGAGCGCTCACCTGCAGGGTTCACCTGACTGTGAGCGCTCACCTGCAGGGTTCACCTGTCTGTGAGCGCTCACCTGCAGGGTTCACCTGTCTGTGAGCGCTCACCTGCAGGGATCACCTGTCTGTGAGCGCTCACCTGCAGGGTTCACCTGTCTGTGAGCGCTCACCTGCAGGGTTCACCTGTCTGTGAGCGCTCACCTGCAGGGTTCACCTGACTGTGAACAGGGTTCACCTGTAAGCTCAAAGTTTAATCAGTACAAATTGTGTTTGTGTAAAAATCTCGTCCTCGGCAGCTCTTGCGTCCTCCACGCCTCCCGGAGCGATTCCCGTTTTCCACCTGCAGCTTTTCTTCCATCAGAAAATCACTGAGTCCTCAGACATGATGCAAACTGACTTTTCCTGATGGTTCACTCAGTAAAAGCTTTCACTCAGATGAGCCTAAAGGAAAATAATATTCAGATTTGTCCACATTTAGACGCATTTTAAACCTGCAGATTGAAACATAAATGTAGAGAAAGCAAAGATACCTGGACTGTCTCACCTGAACCACGAGCTCAGGAATATTTAATCCACTGACCACATGATGCAATGTGTGTGTGTGTGTGTGTGTGTGTGTGTGTGTGTGGGGTCCGTGGTGCTAATCTGCCTCTTGTTCTCTCATTGGCCGTAGTGCATCTGTGGGTTGGAGAGGAGGAGCAGCCCATGACCCATGACCCCACGTTGACCCTCGACCCCAACCATCTTAACAGCGACCTTAACAACCACCCTAACAACCATAATGTAGGCGACGCCCACGCTGTAAACAAAGACTAACGACCCCCGCCGGAGCGATGGTGAGGACGGAGGCGGTGATGAGGAGGAGGATGAAGGTTAAATGAAGGAATACACTATAACAGAGACTTTATTTAAGATGAGAAAACACAAACTACCGTCAGAGCGGAGCCAAGATGGACCTAACGACTCTCACAGCCTCCTGGGACACTAAACACAGTGAACTTCCTGTTTGTCTCCTGTGCTCTGAGCACCCTCTCCTGTCTTATCTCTTCTTCTTCTTCTTTGTTTTCTTTGGATGAAACTACCTGTTAGCACTTCCTGTAAGTGGCCCTGCAGTTTCTGAAACATTCCTCCAGCTTAGAGACGCTGTGTGTCCTTTTTTAAGGTCTTTAAGTCTTTCTGTCCGACACCACCACGAGCTCAGACCGCACATTCCTGTCACACACTCGCCGTTTGATGCTTCACGCAGAGGAGAGGCCGCCACGCCGGCGCCACAGCTGATAAGAAAACACAGGTGACCTGTAGTGGTGGTGGTGCTAATGATGAGTGTGTATAAAGGTTCAGCCCCTCCCTCTGCGCACGCAGGCCCTGCCTTTGTCTGTTTGCTGTTCTGTACCACCACCACCACCACCACCATCATCACCATCATCACCATCATCACCATCATCACGAGAGATTTACAGGAAGTGTATAAACCTTGGCAGCAGTAGTTTAAGAAGCGAGCGGCCCCTTGTTTGTCCCCGTGTCCTGTGGAGCTGCTGCAGGACGTAGTGTTGCAGCTGTGTGTAAAATACTGCCACCGATCATTGTTGCACAGTGTTACCGACTACTGAAAACGATGGTTTGATGTATTTACTTTACGATGAGAAAAAAAGAAGATAAAACTGGAAAAAATGCATATTGTGTATAGCCTTAGAAACACGTCATCTGTTATTGCTTCTACAAGCTCTGTAGCTGTGCTCGACTGTAGGCCGTAGGGTTGATTTTCTTTGGATTTTGATATGTACTGTACATTGATTAATGCCTTGTCCATTTACCGATGAAAAAAAGAGGAAAAAGATGACAATCGTCTCCTGTGCTGCAGACATATTTGCCCCATATATACAGAATCATTATGCATAGAGGGACTCCTCCTTTCTTCTTTCTTTGGTTTGTTTCGATCTCCCGAGTATTTTGCACTGTGACAGTATTATAAATCCAACCTATACAGTACAAAACTAGCTAACTAACTAAATGAAGGTGTGTGTTTGTGTGTCCCTTGGCATTGTGAAATGTTTCTACGTCATTTTTTGTGAACCCAGAGAAAAGTCTAAAGCGGTATGTACAGTCCAACTATAAGACTTCTTTTTTTAGTTTACTGTTTGTGGCTTCTTTTGTATGCTGACCCCCGACCCCTGCTGACCCCTCCCGACCCCTGCCGACCCTCAGCGCAGGCCTGCTGCTGCTTCAGCCTGGCTGATCTTCACCGTTTTCCAGCTAGAGACCGATTTGCTGCAGTATAGCCTCCCATTTTTGTTTCTCTTTGATTTGTGTAGATTGCAGTTATCTTTGAAAAGAGGGGATTCAAAATCAAACTAATGAGAGTGAGACGCGTGAAAAGTGAGCAGTAAACGTTTGAGGTGGTTTGGAAACGACCTCTGACCCGCTCTCTGTTTTCCAGCCGTGTAAAGACGAGAGATTCATCTCTGAACCAGCTCTGATGATCATTCCACCCCACATATGATGTACAAACTTGTCTTGTGAGCTCCACACTTTTTATGTTTTGCTGTATCCTCATGGCAGATGCTTCGTTTTGTAACTACTGAACTGTACTTATAATAAAAATAAAATGTATTCCAACTAAAAAAGGACTGTCACGGAGCACGGCCTGTTTCATGTTTGGCTTTCTGTCTTTGATTTCTTGCCACTCACTGCCGTCACACTGCCGTCACACTGACGGCTTCAGACCGGAGCGCTCTGCAGGAATCGGCCAATCAGAGTTAATCCCAGCTGTCACAGTCGGACCTGAGGCAAGGTCCCACCTCGACAACCTTAGTATTAATAATTAGTAACCAGAAGCCTTGCAAAGCTTTACCTTCGTGTTCAGAGTTGGTACACCCAGGTGGGTCCAAATTTTTCCAGCACGTTTGCTCCTCATGTCTTCATGAGGTCAGCAGAAATCGACTTTACAGCCACTGCAGGAGTCACAGCCCGGAGACCAAATCTGAGCCCTCACAGTCTCAATGACCTGTTTGATGCCTGTGGCGCAGCGCAGCAGGAACCAGCACAGGGTCAGGGACAGGTGTGTGAACAGGTGAGAGCAGATGAAAGGTCTCCTGTTCCCTGTGTTTAATACCAGGATCAGCTTCGAGCTCTGATTCCTTCTCGGTCCCAATTACTTCATGACTTACCTGAAAGATCGTTACCTAAATATTAAAGAGCTGCAGACGCCTCGCCGAGCGCACGCTGAAAACAGAGCAAACAGAGCGTCTGACCACCAACGAAGAAAAAACGTCAGAAAGCTTCCCGTAACACAGGAAGTCAGAAAGCACTCCGACTTCCTGTGTTACAGGAAGCGGGGGGAAGCAGACTAACACGGCGCTAGGTGAGCTAAAGAAACCGAAGCCATGAAACGTCCCGTCAGAAAGAAACGTTTGCAAGCTGCTGGATCGGCCGGAGGCGTGTCCACGTGTCAGACCCGCAGGTTTGTGTTACACTGCCACTAAAACCAGGACGCATCCTTCTTCTCCACCTTCAGATAAACTCCAACCAGCTGCAGCTCAAAGCGCCGTCCTGCAAACACACTCAACTGTTCTGATTCTCACGCCGGACGTTTCAGCTCAGCTTTGGAACAGAACAGGCAGGTAAAGCTCACCTATCCACAGTGCTGCCAGGGAGCTTTCTGAACCTTGAACCTAAAAACCTTCGTCGGGCACTCGCTGAAATACTTTGAGACTCAAACCTCTTCTTGGAGGACGTAACAAGACTCAGAAGTTTTTCCGTATTTGCTTCGTAAGCGGTAAAAAAAAATCCCAACAAGTGTCCAAGAAGAACACACGTACGGTGAAAGGAACATTACAAAATTCTAAGCTTCAACAACATCAGGCCATTTCTGCATGAGCACGTGCCTCGCTGAGGCGCTGGAGGGGCGTCATACATAAAGTGTGGGGGAGAAAACAGACACTTTGTGAAGTCATAATAACTCAAATCTAAACTCCAGAGAGGAAATGGGCTTAAACATACAGCACAACCAGCCTGAGGAGGGCGCTCCATCAGGTTGTAGACCAGAACATCTACACCTGCTCCTTCTGTCCTGCAGAGACTCACAAAGCCAGCGGAGGGGGACACGTCTGCACTGTGCGACACACAAACACCTGAAACCTGCTTTCACGCACACTCAGACTCCAGGAGAGGAACACAGGCCCGGTTCATCTTTGTATAACGATAAAAACGCTCAAATCAAACTGCATCCATGAGCAGAAAGCATCGCCTCAGAGTTCTTCTAAAGGCTCGGATTCTCACGCCCTCCCTCATCCGAAGCAGACCTCACATCAGGACCCCGAACTGTGCCGGGAGGCTGCCGGGGTCAGCGCCCGACTCGGTTTCAAAGGGATCAAATCTCCCACACCTGTTCCCAATGAGGCCACATGTGGAGAACTCACACACACACACACACACACACACACACACACACACACACACTCAGTGAAAACAGTGAAAACAAGTAATATCCTGATAGTTCTCATAAGCAGCCATCTGAAACATCCCTCTTTAGGCTGTGAGTGTGTGTTTTATTTTAGGAGGTGTGTGTCAGTATGTAACATCACATGTGTCTGATTAAAGAACACGTTAGGTCATCTGTGTGTGAGTGAGTGTGTGTGTGTGTGTGTGAGTGAGTGTGTGTGTGTGTGTGTGTGTGTGTGTGTGTGAGATCTTTCTTTCTTCCCTCATTTAACTCTCTCTCTCTTCAGTCTTCTCATTTTCCACGCTGCTGTGTGTGTGTGCGTGTGTTGTATAATTGCCTGCCGTGTGTGTGTGTGTGTGCGTGTGTGTGATGGTTTGGCGGCTGCAGTTGTGGCAGTGTGTGGTTGGTCACCGGGCAGATGGTGACCTGCAGATGAACCCTCATCTCTCTGCCTCTAATTTCCCTCAGTTTCCTTCACATTAGAGCTGAAGCCTCACGGTGCAGTGCTCAGCGTTCGCCACCAGAGGGCGCTGCAGACCAGCTGTTCTGGAAACAAACCTGAACGTTTCTGCACGTGCTCTGTGGATTTGAGCATACTGAGCAAATGCATCTGGAGTCCAACCTGAAATCCTTTCTGTTCTTCAGAGCATCATTCAGTCTTTATGTGCAGGTAATGAAGCTCTTAGAGAAATACGAGGAACTCCTCTCCGGTATCGGAAATCACTCTCTGGCTCCACTTGCGCTCTCAGCAAAGTTCGAGCTTCGGCTTTTGTTACATTCACCTCAGACTTTTTCCTGATTCTTTAATTTGTGGATATTTTTGCTCTTCTTACATCTGTTGATGCATTTTATTATTTATTTAAAGGGCCACTCGCTGGGATCAGGATCTCTGTGTATGAAAAACATACCATTTAAAATAAGGCAAACAAATGCAGTTATTCATTTCAGTCACGTAACCCTGTACATTTTCTACAGTCAGTCAGAGCTTTGGTTTGTCCCTGTTCTTCCTGTAGATCAGGGGTGTCAAACATGCGGCCTGCGAGGCGGAAGCGGGACACCGAATGGTCCGAATCTGGCCCACAAGATGGCCTTGTAGAGTGTGCACCCTGCGGGTGGTGTAGGTGAAGGAAATCGGCGCTCTGGATCTTTCAGCATACTTGCGGCAGGGATCGCAGTGAGAGCACCGTCTGAGACATCCGAGCCTTTACAGCCACAGCCTGCCTCTGCGTGCTGAAGGAAGGAGGCTGAAGGTGGAGACAAACACTGCGGCTTCACTATGATGGCGCCTGTTTGGCTTTGCTGCTGCTGGCTGCAGTGTGCCCTGCTCCTCTGTAGCGTTAGGATCCTGGTGAATCCTCTATGAGGGATACTTGTGATTCACATCCTCTGTAGCCGGTGGGTGGATCCCTGCCTGGTGGTGCCCTCCTGGACCCACACAGACCGCAGAGGAGGAGAGGAAGAAGAGTGGGTGTTCAGGTGAAGCTCAGATTGCTCTGGAAGCATGGAATCCTGATCAACAGTGCTCATATGTTTTCCATGAAGAAGATATGCAGGGCCTGGACCTGTGAGCGTGTAACCTCATCCAGACTCTCCGTTTCTTCGGCCTTCTTTCCCCTTGGTGAGCATCACGGCTCAAACCCCCAGCTCAGCTTCTACCTCGCTGAGTGTGGCTCTATTTAACACCTGATCTATGACTAATAAAACTCTCCTTTATACTCTCCAAAAGTCTGGATTTCTTATGTCTTAGTAAAAGGCAGCAGCACGGCTCAGATTATTGGTCCCTCGTCGAGCTTTTCCTGGGTGCTTGCTCCTTCACTCGGCCAGGACGACCATTCGAGGATTCGGCCTTGCTCCTGTGACTGAAAGCCGGATCTCCTGTCATTCGGCAAAAGTCGGACATTTTTCATGGTTTGAACTGCAGCTGATTAAAGTCAGGAATAAGGATCTGTGTTACTGGTCCAAGCTGTTCCATCCATGCTGACAAGGACACACGGGGGGCCTTGTTTTTACTTTGGGTTTAAAGGTCGATTCGGTCAACGTGTCTTTTCTTTGCCGCTGCTCACCGTGTGTTTTCTCCTCGATCATCTTCGGCCTATTTTCCCTGAGCTGGTCAGATCAGTTGGCTCGATGGAAGCATCCTCCTGCTCTCTCAGCACTTCTGCTGCACCTTTGTTCGGATGTCCTTCTGTCTGTCGGTCCCTGTGGGCTCCGGCCATCCGCCCGCTTCTTAAAAAGCCTTTTTTCCTTAGCAGCTACAGAAAAATCTTGAAATTTCTGTTTATTGTTAAGATTTTGGAAAATGTTGTGGCTAAGCAGCTTACAGCTGTTTAAAACACAGGATTCCTCATGACCATCAGCTCATTCCACGGAAACGCTCCTCTTAGAGTGTCCGGGGACTCCAGGGAGCTGTGGACCGCTGCCTTTGATACTGAGGACCATCACGTTCTACTCCATAGGCTGAGATGCTGGGTGGGAGTCTAAGTTCAGGTTTCCCACAAGGCTCTGTTTCTTAACTCAACTTTATTTATAAAGCGCTTTAAAATCAATGCCACTGGCCAAAGTGCTGCACACAAGTGAAATCCGACAAGTCTAAAGTGCATAAATAACAATAAAACATGCACATGGAAGGCAGCGGTTAGAACAATAAAGACAGTGAGAGTCACGTCTCAGACCGAGTCAGAGCCAAAGAGAAGCAGCAGTTTTGTTGCAGCGACTGAAAAAGCGCGGTCAACTTCGTCTCTGGGATGGGGGGAGGTCAGACAGATACGGTCGGGCGAGGCCACGAAGACGTTTTAGATCCAAGAATTTTCAAATCAATCCAAAGATGAACCTCTGAGGCCAAAGTCAGTGTAACGTGCAGCAGCGGCGTTTTGTAGCACAGGTCTTTGTTTCCTTCGTCAGCCCAAAGACATCATGTTCGCTTCATCCGTGATCTCTTTGTGCAGATGTGAGCTAGATACCGCTACAGCATCCTGAAGGTGCGATAAGGTGCATGATGTGCTGAGGGCCTCCAGAGCTCAGGAAGGAGTTCATCACAAAAGCATGTTTCAGATGTAGTAAACGCAGATGTCCCTCAGCACTGCTCCAAAAGAGCTTCAGGTATCAAGCTCGACTGTTAGCAGAAATCTGAGCATTTCATACAAAACATGCATTTTATATTTGAATCAATGAAGCTTAAAAACAATTCTCCTCCTTTAAGCAGGAGAAACTGATGATGATGGTGCCGCTCACACCATCTGACCACAGCTGCTGCTCCTGACACTTTTTCAGGTTTCAGGGCTCCGAGGATGTTTAATCAGTTTTCTGTTGTCCAAAAAGTGACCTGCAGACGGATCAATGCAGAAAAAGAACTGCATGATTTTCAGCAGGACTTAAATGCTAATGTGACAGCGTGTCCACTCATTCTCATGCATCCTCCTGTTTCCTGCCGAGCATCTGGGTTAGTGTGTGTGTGTGTGTGTGTGTGTGTGTGTGTGTGTGTGCGTGTGTGTGTGTGTGTGCGTGCGATGTGGCCTCCCTCCTTCTCTCTCCTCAGCTCTTATGAATCGATGATCATGTGGTGTAAGGGAGATAGATGGCCCCCAGCTCCATCGTGTCTCCTCTAATTGTAAAATATTAGTTACATTAGACTCTGGCCCATGATTAATGGAACTTATTTGGAAGGTGGACTCTCTCTCTCTCTCACACACACACTCCTCTCTGCCTCTCTCACTCTCCAAAGTCTCCTCCTGAAAGAATTGAGTGATTTCACTTAAAGTGGACAAATAGGCTTCCCTCTGCAGGAAGGAGAAGAAGAGGAGGAAGATGAAGGAGAGGAAATGACTGAGGGAGATAAGAATGAGGGGAGAGCTTATGAAAGGGGGTAAATAAGAGCTCCACTGGGGGAGGGGGTTTAAGAAGCTGTGCTGCTGGTCGCTGCTAACGGGATTTAAGCTTCTGCGTAGATAATTCACAGCAGAGAAGTGCAGAACACGATGAAGAGCTCATCGTGTTTACAAGCTGATCGCTGTGACGGAGCATTTTAGTCTCCGCGATGTTACCTGCCCCCAGTGTCCGCACAAAGAACAAAGATGAGTTCTCCACAGTTTGGTGTCGTCTGCAGGAGTCTGCTTTCTTCTTTAAGTCATTTCTGCCTCGTACCAGCAGGGGGGCCGAAACAGCCCCGCCGACACATCAGAGAATCAAAGGGGGGGCTCTGACTCTGCCGTGCCTGTTGGTGCAGTTATGAAAGGGCAGCAAACATTATGAATATGATCACTGAGGTCATTTCATTTGTAGCCCCGCCACACAATTAGAGCAGTGATGTCACCATCGTATAAGTGCACTCTGGAGCATTTTTAATGATGTGGCTGCCTGCAGGTCATCGCACTAACAGACCGTTTCCCAGGAGTTTATTGGGATGTTACGGCTCAGCAGGGATCTAACCTCTGTGCTAACCGAGCTAGCATTAGCTGCTAACTCCACCCTCGTGTCCAAATATGGTCACTTCCATCCCCAAAAACACACAAGATGGTGGCGCCAAAACACTAAAGTCCAAAATGATCCCAAACTAAGCGCAGCTGAGCCCCAAGACTCCATTTCCATCTAGAGTAGGCGCTGCCCGCTGCTCTGTAGTTCCTAACCGTTCCCTGACTTCGAGCCGCGGCCGCGCCGTTGGGGTCAAACCAAGTTCATGATGATGAATGCGGCCCGAGCCGCCGCCGCTCGTCAGAATGTGAGTGAGAAACAGGTGGCAGCATATCCATCAACCCCCACTGCCTGCATTCTTCCTTTCCTTTCTTTCTCTTTATTGCTAAGAAGCATGGATGACAGCCCACACACACTCACACACACTCACACACACACACACACACACACTCACACACAGTTGGGCATCCATTATTTGTGCACAGTGACAGGTCAGCAGCAGATTGTGTCGTCTTCAGTTCAGCAGGGACTCAGAGGCTGAGCGTTAAGTCTGCGCGCACACACACACACACACACACACACACACACACACACGGCGAAACAATGAAAAATGATATAAATGAGTGAGTGGGTGAAAGAAAACATGTTTGTTGGACCCATGAAGAGAAAAAGTGAGAGCATATCTGTGAGCTGGTAGAAAAACATGTAATAGTTACAGTGGGTGAACGAGGATATGAATGAGTGAATAAAAGGAGAGCAGGTGAACATATGGAGACAAGGTCAGAGAGAAGAGGCTGAGATGGTTCAGACATGCAGAGGAGGGAGGGTGGAGGTACTGGAGCTGCCAGGCAGGAGGAGGACCTCAGAGGAGGTTCATGGATGTAAGAGGACATGCAGAGGGTTGGTGTGACAGGAGGATGCTGCGATAGGGTGAGATGGAGGCAGATGATCTGCTGTGGCGCCCCCTAAAGGGAGCGGCTGAGAGAAGAACAAGGTGAGCATACAGTGGGTACAGAAAGTATTCAGACCCCTTTAAATTTTTCACTCTTTGTTTCATTGCAGCCATTTGCTAAAATCAAAAAAGTTCATTTTATTTCTCATTAATGTACACTCAGCACCCCATCGTGACAGAAAAAAAGCAGAAATATAGAAATTTTTGCAAATTTATTAAAAATAAAAAGTGAAATATCACATGGTCATAAGTATTCAGACCCTTTGCTGTGACACTCATATTTAACTCCCATGCTGTCCATTTCTTCTGATCCTCCTTGAGATGGTTCTACTCCTTCATTGGAGTCCAGCTGTGTTTAATTAACCTGATTGGACTTGATTAGGAAAGGCACACACCTGTCTATATGAGAGCTCACAGCTCACAGTGCTGTCAGAGCAAATGAGAATCATGAGGTTGAAGGAACTGCCCAAGGAGCTCAGAGACAGGATTGTGGCAAGAACAGATCTGGCCAAGGTTACAGAAGAACTTCTGCAGCACTCAAGGTTCCTAAGAGCACAGTGGCCTCCATAATCCTTAAATGGAAGAAGTTTGGGACCACCAGAACTCTTCCTAGACCTGGCCGTACAGCTAAACTGAGCAATGGTGGGAGAAGAGCCTTGGTGAGAGAGGTGAAGAAGAACCCAAAGATCACTGTGGCTGAGCTCCAGAGATGCAGTAGGGAGATGGGAGAAAGTTCCACAAAGTCAACCATCACTGCAGCCCTCCACCAGTCGGGGCTTTATGGCAGAGCGGCCCGATGGAAGCCTCTCCTCAGTGCAAGACATATGAAAGAAACACATGAAGGACTCCCAGACTATGAGAAATAAGATTCTCTGGTCTGATGAGACCAAGATTGAACTTTTTGGTGTTAATTCTTAGCAGTATGTGTGGAGAAAACCAGGCACTGCTCATCACCTGCCCAATACAATCCCAACAGTGAAACATGGTGGGGGCAGCATCATGCTGTGGGGGTGTTTTACAGCTGCAGGGACAGGACGACTGGTTGAAGGAAAGGTGAATGCAGCCAAGTACAGAGATATCCTGGAAGAAAACCTCTTCCAGAGTGCTCAGGACCTCAGACTGGACCGAAGGTTCACCTTCCAACAAGACAATGACCCTCAGCACACAGCTAAAATAACAAAGGAGTGGCTTCAGAACAACTCTGTGACCATTGTTGACTGGCCCAGCCAGAGCCCTGACCTAAACCCAACTGAGCATCTCTGGAGAGACCTGAAAATGGCTGTCCACCAACGTTCACCATCCAACCTGAGGGAGCTGGAGAGGATCTGCAAGGAAGAATGGCAGAGGATCCCCAAATCCAGGTGTGGAAAACTTGTTGCATCATTCCCAAGAAGACTCATGGCTGTACGAGCTCAAAAGGTGCTTCTACTCAATACTGAGCAAAGGGTCTGAATACTTATGACCATGTGATATTTCAGTTTTTCTTTTTTAATAAATTTGCAAAAAATTTCTACATTTCTGTTTTTTTCTGTCAAGATGGGGTGCTGAGTGTACATTAATGAGAAATAAAATGAACTTTTTGGATTTTAGCAAATGGCTGCAATGAAACAAAGAGTGAAAAATATGAAGGGGTCTGAATACTTTCTGTACCCACTGCAGGCTTAAAACTTTCCTTTATGATCAAGCTTATAGTTAGGGCTGGATCAGGTGACCCTGAACCCTCCCTTAGTTATGCTGCTATAGGCCTAGGCTGCTGGGGGGTTCCCATGATGCACTGTTTCTTTTCATTCACCTTATTTACTCTGTTTATACCCCACTCTGTATTTAATCATTAGTTATTATTAATCTCTGGCTCTCTTCCACAGCAGTCTCCTCAGGGTGCTTTGTATTGTGGGTAAAGACCCTACAATAATACAGAGAAAACCTAACAGTCAAAACGATGAGCAAGCACTTGGCAACACTGGGGAGGAAAACCCCCCTTTTAACAGGAAGAAACCTCCAGCAGAACCAGGCTCAGGGAGGGGCAGTCATCTGCTGTGACCAGCTGGGGCTGAGTGGAGAGAGACAGGACAAAAGACATGCTGTGGAAGAGAGGCAGAGATTAATAATAATGATTAAATACAGAGTGAAGTATAAACAGAGTACAAAGAGGTGAATGAAAAAGACTTGAACTGAAATGTCTGGACTTTATCTGGTGTTGCTCTTTCACAGCCTGCAGCAGCAACATGTTCTCATCCCAGGCCGTCAGATATTCACAACCCAGAAATGTGCACAAGCCTGTCCACCAGGACAGTACGGGTCCCATTTGTCTCACTGCGATCCACTCGCTTTGATCCAGTTTAGGCAGCAGAACTTTGTTAAGTGGGAAAGATGGAGGTCTGGGTTAATACCCACTGCTTAGCATTAACTCTGCACTTTAAAGCACCCAGTCCACTGAAATGTGATGCCAAGGTATCCTCTGGGCGTCCACATGAGACAAGCTGGCAGTGAGATTGGTGAGACCGTGGAACATGTTCCACTGTGTTTGGCTCTTTTTTGCTGATTGGCTCATTTTTGAGTTGCTTTTGATTTTCACTTTCACTCACTGACTAAACTTAGGGGCCATTAGTCAGGATTAGAAGAATATCTATCTGTCTATCTATCTATCTGTCTGTCTGTCTGTCTATCTATCTGTCTGTCTGTCTGTCTGTGAATGAGCAAACAGCTTCAGGAGTAAAAGAGAAAATCAGCAGACTGCAGAGAGGAGGCATAAAACATGAAAATAGGATGAAGGGAAAGAAAGCAGCTTCTATTCTGGGTTCTTATTAACAGGTCCTACTGGTACAGCAATTAATAATCTAGTTCTGTATTTAACAGGGGACCTGGTCCCCGGTGGAGACGTTTTAGCCGGCTTTGATGCTGAAAGAGCTCCTTCTCCTCGGCCCGCTCCCCCCACAGCTCCTCTCCTCTCCTTAAGTGCCTCCCCTGGTGTTATTTGTGTGTTGGTTTTCTCTAGTTAAGCTAGGAAACAGACCAAATCTTTATTCCCCAAACTTCAGCCCAATTTTCTATCAACAACCAGACTGCTGAGGGAAATGCTCTTAATTCATCAGAGGAAGGAGAGAATGATCAGTTCCCTTCAGGCTGTTTGAAGTCATGGAAATATATTTATTTTGGGGTCAGGATGGGCTGTGGGAGATTTTACAGATTTTACACACACACACACACACAAACACACATATTATTCCACATGTTTTGAAGCATTTTATTGTACTTCATATTTTTACTTGTTAACCCACCAGATTTCATTTAGTTTTATTTTATTCTATTTAAAGGTACATCACATTTTGAGGTTATTTAATATTAAAAAAACAGAGCATTGAATGCTGAACTGAAGTCAGGGTTCAGGGTTCAGGGTTCAGTGTGTACTGGCTGTAAGATCCACCAAAAAGTGATCATCTGTATTTAAACTGCTGTAAATGACTTGATGACCTATAATCTGTGAAACGTGTCAAAGACCTCTCTCATGAATGATATAGAGTCATTTTGATCCACCAGCAACATTTCTGTCACAAGCTAGAAGCTGCACTCAGTTTTTTATATATTCTTTATCTATCAGGGTAAAAACTGTCACTGACATTAAAAATGTCGTTTTAAAGATAAATCCGGCCAAGAGGGCTGCAGAAATCACCACATGACATCACAGCGCTATGAACGTGTTGTAGTGGTTAAAAAGGACTGGATAGATGATCATGTATGAGTCACGAAGATCCTTGCAAAACAGGTCATTCTTCATTTCATATAGAAGCCCTTCATAAATGCACTGCATTATTTTACCTATATATATATATATATATATATATATATATATATATATATATATATATATATATATATATATATATATATATATATATATATATATATATATATATAAAGAAAGACACTGCACATAAAAGCACACAGAAACATCAGAAGTGACATTTTGGCAGACGGTCACTCTGCTGGATGATATAAAAATCCATACACCAAACCTCTTTAAACTACCTTTCAGTGATCTCGTTGTTCAGGATTGTTTAGATATATATTTTAAAAAATGTATAATTTAATATGAAAAAAAAAAACTTCTTGGAGACTTCCCATGTACCACCAGTGGTACGCGTACCACAGGTTGAGAACGACTGCTCTAAGAGCAGCCGCTGCAGGATTATTCACCTGAACTGGGAGGGGTAAGAAAACACAACTGCTGACATCTAGTGGTGGGATTTGACACACTGTACCTTTAATTTAGCTCTTTCTTTTAGTGCATTTATGTTTTAGTGAGCTTTCTGCATACTTTTATTGAATAATTCTACTTTTTATTAAGAATGTTTTTGTTTTGGTTGTGTTTTGGCTGTGAAGCAGGACTTAGGATATCCTAAAATCTGGTTAAATGTTCTTTGGCACGTTTCTGGTGAAACTTCTGCAGATTTTGGCAGCATCAACAAGATCCTGGTGTAAAGCCAGTTGGATATTTTAGGCATAATTGATGGTGATCAACTAAAATGGCACAAACCTGACTTTTAGGTCTAGCTCCAGATTTCAAACAGAGGTCAGGTCTTTGTGAATGTTTGAAAATTTGGAGGTAGTCTGCCTCCTTCACTCTTGCATGCACCAGCCACAGAACATGATGCTACCATCACCATGCTTAACTCCTCCAGACATATCTCCAACCACTGTCTCATCTGACCACAACATTTTAATCTAGGAGATGTTTTTCTTGGTCCATATGAGCAGCTGCTTGATTCAGCTTCACTGTTACACAGAGGGAACAAAAAGGAGAGGGCTCGGAGAAAAGTCAGATGACTTCCTGGTAAGTTCTGACGATATGTCTCTGTAACTTGATTCAAGCTGTCAGCTGTACTCCTCAAAGAGGATCACAAGAAAGTAAAAACCTCACAACTGTGTGTCTGAAGAGGTGCATGAACACACGTCCACCTGTGCCACACACAGTGTTACAGAGGGTGGGTAGCGCTACACGTTAGACTGCATTAGCAGGTTCCTGTTGGCAGAGAAACTGCAAACAGCCTGTTCACAACTACAGTCATCAAAGGCTTTATGCAGTCATTTGAATGTCCCCAACCCCAGCAATCAGACAATGCCCTGTGGGCTTTGGTGATGGTGAGAAGTAAGAATGACAATCAGGACAAAACACAAACTAGCACAAGTGATGTAGAAACACATGTGGAATGGAGGAGAGGTGCTCAGTGCATCATGGGAAGCCCCCAGCAGCCTGAGCCTACAGCAGCATGACTAAGGGATGGCTCAGTGTCACAGCTCTAACTGGAAGCTTTATCAGAAGTCCCCAGCACTGTCTGGTCTGAAGGCTTCTTACATGACGAGTCAGGACCTGATGGTGTCCACTGTCCTCATCAAACGAAACTCATAAATGTTCTGAGTTCTCAGTTTGAAGCGGTGAAAGGATCTCATCTCTCCTTAATTCAGTGCGGTTCAATTTTACTTATATAGCACCAAATCACAACAATAACACAGAGGAAACCCAACAATTGGACAATCCCTGTGAGCAAACACTTGGCGACAGTGGGAAGGAAAACCTCCCTTTTAACAGGAAGAAACCTGCAGCCATCTGCTGGGCTGATGAGGGAGTTATTGGCTGATAATAATTAGATTCCAGTGCGGAGACAACAACAAACTGATTTATGGTTCCATTATTCCTGCTTTATGCTGCTCTGTTTATAGTTAGAAGGTTAGCATATCAGAGTTTTATATGCTGTGAGTAATAAAGCAGTGATGTCAGTGGGGAACACCTCCTAAAAGTGCTCAGAGTGGATGGGTTGGTGTTCCTGTGTGTGTGAATGTGTTGCTGCAGGTTGCTGAGTAATGTAGGAGCTGCAGTACACATGCAGGTTATTGGACAGATGGTTTAGCACATTTAATTGCTCACACCTTCTGTGAGCCTCTGCCTACAGACCCTCTGTCTGTCTCTTCCTCCATCTTCTCACACGCTTCCCTAAATAGTCCATCCTTCAGTTGAAGTTTTTACTCTACAGAGACTGCACTGCACTGCTGTGTGTGCAGTGTGAAAACACAAGTGTCTCTGTGTACAGAGCACGGTCTGTGCCTTTCATGAATTCATAAAACCAAATGCTCACAACTGCTTAAATATTTCCCCTCTCTGCTCCTATAGAAGCATTCATTCAGCACTGAAACCACACACACACACACACACACACACACACACAGACACACACAGACCCAGAACAACGTGCTGGCATCAGACCAAAAGCAGCCGTCCTTAAATGTGTTCTGATGCCAACACTGCCATCTGTTGCAGTCTTAAGATAGCTCAGCTCACAAGACGCAGGCGAGGCGACAGTCCTCCAAGAGCCGTGCTGCATTCAACAGTGCAGTGAACACCCCGCGCCTTTAATGTGTGTCGCTTTAAATCCAGGAAAGAGAAAACAGCAACTTTTCCCATAATGAACACTTGATATGTATAAAGCATTTGGCTGCTTTTGACAGAGCTCAGAGTGGAGCAGAGAGGAAGCCTCTGTAGTTACATGGAGCTCACCTGTTTGTGGCTTCTTGTGGGACGTGGATCTGCAGCATCACAAAAGTGAATGCTGTTAATGTCGCCTCAGCTGATGGAGTGTGTAGACACAGTAACGAGTGTGTGTGTGTGTGTGTGTGTGTTGCTTCTAATGTGATTCTTCATTTTTACTGCAGTTATCTTTAGATCGTGACACCCCTCTCTAATAAGTTTTTATTATTCCATCACATATAAAAAATTATAACCAGTCTGTCCAGGAGAGGTTTCATCCTCCATTCCATGTGCTGAAGTGTCTTTGGGCAAAATGCTGAACCCCACGCTGCCCCCGAGGCAGCGATTGGCTCGTTGAGCGTCCAGGCTCCGGTTACCTAGGTAACCTTCTGATGTATTTACCCCCTCCTGATCTGTCAGTCACCAGTACCCTTCACTCTCAGTGGTGGTCACTTCAACTGTCCAGTTGAGAAAATATTAACTGGGAACCAGTGGCCACAGCCAGCAGCAGTGATCGGCTGCTTTAAGCTGTGTCCTGAGTCTAGTCTCTGGTTGCCATGTCGCTGTTAGTCACTCCCTGTGTGGATGGTTTTACAATAAAAGGCACTGACTGTGTGAATAGGTGAATGTGGCTTGTAGAAGAGTGAAAACCAGCACCAGTCCATTTACCCGTTCTGCCTGATAGTGTCCTGATCCTGGGTCTTTGACTTCTGGAGTTTTCTTGGAGTTTCTGTTAAATTCTCTGATTTTTGGTAGTTTTGAGTCCTTTTTGAGAGTTTTCCTGGTCGGTCTCTTTAGATTTCCATTCTCAGGTTTTAGTTGTACTTTTCCGAGTCATCTTCTTGGTTGTAGTTTAGTCATTTCCTGTTTTATTTTGTCATGATATATTCCCCGTGGACTCTGACCTGCATGAGCGGCGGGAGGTCATTCTCCCCCCTCCCTCCCCTCACCCCCAACCAGTCACAGCAGATGACTGCCCCTCCCTGAGCCTGGTTCTGCTGGAGGTTTCTTCCTGTGAAAAGGGAGTTTTTCCTTCCTGCTGTTGCCAAGTGCTTGCTCATTGGGGGTCGTTTTGATTGTAGGGTTTTCTCTGTAATTATTGTAGGGTCTTTACCTTACAATTTAAAGCGACTGTTTGTTGTGATTTGGTGCTATATAAATAACATTGAATTGAAAGTGTGCAAACCTCCTCGCAGGATGAAAATCCTTCCGCACTGTACATGAACTGACCCCCAGGCCTCAGGAGATCTGGATTCAGAGCAGTGTGGGATATTTTTTTGAGAACATCACGATGATTTCTCCCAGTTTTTTCTGTTTTCAGTTTGATATGATCAGTGATTAAAAATTCTTCCCAGAATTCCTGAATCCAGATCAACATCCACTCCCAGAGTTCATCACTGCTAATTTAAGTGAAACCACCTCCGAGAAAATTTGCCTGCTGATAGATGTGGAAACTGATCTGTCATATGTGTGTGTGTGTGTGTGTGTGTGTGTGTGTGTGTGTGTGTGTGTGTGTGTAGGAGTTCATGTGTGGCAGGTGAAACATGGGCATCTACATCTTTGACACACACACACACACACACACACACACACACACACACACACACACACACACACACACACCCCTCCAACCCTGAATCTCTCTTGCCGCCCTCCTTTCCTCTTCCTCTCCCCCTCTTCCTCTGATCTCCATGCAGAGGGCCTTAGGGGGTTAATTAACAGGCTTAGATAATGCCACACTAATGAAAACAAGAACACTGTTTCTCGTCTCTTTTTCTCCTCTTTATTGCTCTCCGTCTCTTTTAGCCTTCAATTTTTAACTCTTGAAGGATTTTGTTGAGACAAAAGAACAAATAAATAAAAGAGAAGGTGAGGCAAACTGAACACATGGTTCCTACATATTAATGAGGACCTGGATATGATTCAACTGACCTGTTCTCCTTATTTCCTGTCACATATCTCAGTGGTGGATCTCATGTTAAACATTAAGGTTCTAATGATGAGCTCAGTGTACATCCTGCACAAAAATCAGTTTTCTACTCTGGGATCTCTGTGATGTCATAGAGAGTCGATAGCAGCTCCAGTCACCTGCTTGTCAAACCTTCGCTAGCCAATCAACAGAGAGAGGTTTTAAAGGGGGAGGAGCTAAAACAGGCACATGTGCGTGCACACACACACACACATAGTTAGGAAAGAGAGGAGTGCTGGGCCTGAACTGTTACAGTGTAAAGAGGTTACTTCTAGGCTGGACTACTGTAATTCATTATTATCAGGCTGTCCTAAAAGCTCCCTGAAAAGCCTTCAGCTGATCCAAAATGCTGCAGCTAGAGTACTGACAGGGACTAGAAAGAGAGAGCAGATTTCTCCCATATTGGCTTCTCTTCATTGGCTCCCTGTTAAATCTAGAGTAGAATTTAAAATCCTTCTCCTAACATACAAGGTCTTGAATAATCAGGCCCCATCTTATCTCAAAGACCTCATAGTACCGTATCACCCCAATAGAGCACTTCGTTCTCAGACTGCTGGCTTACTTGTGGTTCCTAGGATACTTCAGAGTAGAATGGGAGGCAGAGCCTTCAGCTTTCAGGCCCCTCATCTGTGGAACCAGCTCCCAGCTTGGATTCAGGAGACAGACACCCTCTCTATTTTTAAGATTAGGCTTAAAACTTTCCTTTATGATCAAGCTTATAGTTAGGGCTGGATCAGGTGACCCTGAACCACCCCGTAGTTATGCTGCTATAGGCCTAGGCTGCTGAGGGGGGTCCCATAATGCACTGTTTCTTCTCATTCACCTTTATTTACTTGTTTATACTTCACTCTGTATTTAATCATTATTATTAATCTCTGTCTCTCTTCCACAGCATGTCTTTTGTCCTGTCTCTCTCCCCTCAGCCCCAACCGGTCTCAGCAGATGACTGCCCCTCCCTGAGCCTGGTTCTGCTGGAGGTTTCTTCCTGTTAAAAGGGGTTTTTTCCTCCCCACTGTCGCCAAGTGCTTGCTCATAAGGGGTTGTTTTGACTGTTGGGTTTTCTCTGTGTTATTGTAGGGTCTTTACCCACAATACAAAGCGCCTTGAGGCGACTGTTTGTTGTGATTTGGCGCTATATAAATAAAATTGAATTGAATTGAATTGAATTGAATTGAATTGAATTGAATTGAATGACTCGTCTCAATAAATGAATGAGTGCATTTTTTCTGCCTTTGGAGTACATGAACACATCTGAATGTGTTATTCTCATACAGGAATATTCCAAAGCTCACAAACACGAGGAGCTGATTGTAGCTGTTGAATATAAAAAAGCTAACTGTGGTTGTGTTCGTGGAAAGTCCCCTTTTTGTCTGAGGACATGAACAGGATGTTGGATCAACGATCAGAAGAGTACAGTTTCAGCGGGATGCACATTCACACGGTGCAGCTGATCAGTATAGCAGGTGCAAGTTTAATTAGTGACACTGAATTGAAAATCATTAACTTAACCAATGTCAGTGTTAACAACAAGGTCTTTATGGTAGGATGGCGCTGACACAGAACTGAATCCACTGGTTCAGGCTGACGTCATTAATCCAAACGGTTCCTACAAATCAAACTCTGAGGAACTACTTTAAATTCTTTCAGTCCCAATAAAATGATCAGTGTGGCTGTTCTCCCAGCTGTTACAATAAAGTTTAACATCCAGGCATCCATGAAAAAGAGGATTTATGAGGTTTAGCTGGGTTAGAATTTAGTAGGAAGTTAGCTGGCCTGTTTCCAGCTGAAGATGATGAACCAGGTTGTGACTGAAGTATTTCCAGAACACTGAGAGGCACAGCTCTGCTAGAACACAAAACCAAAGAGCTGCGACGTTTGGAGGGTCAGAGGCACAGAGGTGAGGATGTGGAGTAATGATGGCATCTGTGGCCCTGCACGTAGCTGTGCATGCAGATTGTTGAACCCCGAAATGTGTGTGTGTCTATGTGCGTGTGTGTGTGGTGGAGAGCAAACTGCTCTTTAATTTTTAATCCATAACAAAGTTCAGCCTGTTTGTCTCCGAGCGGCTCTGCAGAAGTCAATTTCGATCTCAACACTAACTTAAGTTTATGCACCCTATCCAAACTTTTCCAAACCACAATCTCTCTCTTTTCACCGCGACGTCTTCCCCCAGATAAACCCAGCTCGATTTGTATTTATTTTTAAAGTCCACGAGGACTAACGGTAAATAAGCAGGGAGATGGGAGAAAAGGCTTGAGTTGTTTGGGGGCATATTTCGCTCTCCCTAAGTGTAAAATGGGATGAGATATTCTGCCTCTCGGACTTAACGTAATGTAAGAGAGTGTGAAATTAAACTGCACATGAATAAAAGGGGCCTTCATTGTGTGCCGCCGACGAGCTTATCTGGAAATTCAGACAACTGGAACATCCAAAGCCTCCAAACTTGTAGCAATCCCCTTTGTCTGGCTCTGAAGCAAACAATGTAATATCAGAAAGCCGGCGAGCCTCCAAAACCTGCGTCAGATTGCCAAACACAAAGTCTCGCATTGGCTCGTTGTATCCTCACATCGTGCCTCTGTGTGTGTGTGTGTGTGTGTGTGTGTGTGTGTGTGTGTGTGTGTGTGTGTGTGTGTGTGAGTGCTAACTCCACGTGAAAGTGTATGCTGCAAATAGATGGTTTCCTTTTAATCCCGGCCTTTTACCTATTGATATTCCCTGCACCTATCCCAGCGCCTCTTTTAAACCCCATATGTTAATTTGATTTAGAGCAACTCAAATTGAATAAGAGATAAAGAAAAAAAAGAAAACGAGAGTAACAGCAAATGTACTGTTATTAATATTCTAAAGTGCTGCAGAGGCTCCAAGTCTCTCCCCTTCTTCCTCCCCCTCCCTCTCCATTTCGTCCTCTCTGTCTGTGAGTGAGTGAGTGAGCTAAGTGAAGTGGGTTATGATGGCGGTGTAATCGGCATCCCTCAAACAAACGGCTGCTGCTATTAAGGGCCATTGTGTTTGCTGCAGTGATGATCAGATTCAATCTTGGGAGAACATTTTGTGCTGGGCTGGTGTGAGGAGGGGAGATGGAGAAAAATACTTTGCTGTGTTCCGCCTCGCTATTGTGTTCAGGCTACCAGACACATGCGGCCTCTTCAAAAGATGCATATCGACTTGAGGAGCTGCGAAAGTTTACTTCAGATGAATTTGGGGGGGCTCACTGACTGTGTTGGGTAATGTTTTAGGAACAGATTTGTTTCAATAGGGAGGTGATGCTTTCCTTCTCTTTGTCTTCTCCCTCTCTCCAGACCTCTGAGAAATGTGACTTTCACACACTCTTAGCTTTTTAACATCTGCAGGGCGCTGACCTACAGTAAGACCCAGATGAAGGTTTGAGGGAAAAGCACTGACTCGCTGTAGTCTCTGGATATTTGCCTCTTTGCTATGAATTTGAATCCTAAATGGCTCATGAGTGACCTGATGGGCACCAACAGGTTAAACACGTACAGTGCCATGAAAGGGTATCTGCCCCCTTCCTGATATCTTAGTCATATTTGTCACACTTGCATGTTTCAGATCATCAAACAAATTTTAGTATTATCCAGAGATCCAAACCTACCTGGCCACGTGCTTGATAATAACTGAGGTGACTGTTTAGCGCTATCTGAATTGAGTTGAACTTTGACCCGCTCGTCTTTGCAGGATTGTTTGAATTGAGCCACATTGGAGGGCCTGTTTGAGGTCAAAGCATCTCAGTCTGATTCTAAGACCGCTGCAGACCTTCACTCAGGGTTTCAGAGGCGGACCTGCTGCTGTGTCTCTGATCATCGTCCTGCTGCGTAACCCAGGTGAGCTTCAGGGCACCAACTGATGGGCGGACGTTCTCCTTCAGGATCTTCTGGTAGAGCAGAATTCATGGTTCCATTAATGACAGCAAAGCAGCCTCAGACCATCACCCCCCCCCCACCACCATGTCTGACTGTTGGTTGATGTTCTCTTTATGAGACCCTGTGTGAGTTTATGCAGATGTAACGGGACTCAAACCTTCCAGAAAGTCCAGCTTCTGTCTCGTCAGTCCACAGAATATTTTCTGTTTTTAAACCGTTGTTAAATCAACAATTAACTGAAGAACCACATTTTTTGGAAAGCTGGGTTCAGTGTCACTGCCACACTCAGACCTGATCACTGCAGACCTGCTGAACCAAGAAATCCCTGAAACAGAAGCTGTCTGACAAAGTGAAGCAGGCTGAAAGAGCTCAGACAGCAGCTCATCATGCTACGATCTAAAGCTGAGGAACAAAGTCTCTGACATCTATCAGTCTGAAGGGGTTACAGAGCCATTTCTGAGGCTTTGGGACTCCACAGAACCACAGTGAGAGCCGTTATCCACACACGGAGAAAACCTGGAACAGCGAGGAACATTCCCAGGAACATTCTGGAAGGTTTGAGTCCCGTTACATCTGCATAAACTCACACAGCGTTTCATGAAGAGAACATCAACCAACAGTCAGACATGGTGGGGGGAGTGTGATGGTCTGAGGGTGCTTTAATGTTGTTGATGGAACCATGAATTCTGCTCTACCAGAAGATCCTGAAGGAGAACGTCCGCCCATCAGTTGGTGCCCTGAAGCTCTCTTTGGTTATGTATGTACAGCCACATGAAATCAGTCCAGATCAATGTGTCTCGCTTCCCTCCCTCTGTGCTTAGAGATCGAGCAGACATGTCTGACTCCACACACCTCTATCACTGTTGTCCAGAATGACACACGTTGTGTTCATCTGCCTACAGCAGACTGCCTGTAATTGGGGTCCATCTGTAGAGTGACTTCCTGTTTGAGATTAAAATGTTTCTGGTATTTCCTGTCTTCTCTTTCCAGGCCAGAGACCGTTCAAGTGCAGTTACTGCCCCTACAGTGCCTCACAGAAGGGCAACCTGAAGACGCACGTGCTGTGCGTGCATCGCATGCCGTTCGACAACAGCCGCTACCCCGACAGGCGCTTCAAACGCTCTCGCCCCGACTGCGATGCCCCTGAGAAGCTCTCTGATGATGTCACATCGAACAAACCAATGACAGGAGCGGATGGAAGCAACAGCGTGATGTGTGAGCAGGAGTGACGGTGCTGTGGACAGACTGCTCCTTTCTACGCAAAGTAAACGTGTGTGTTATTAGACGTCTGTGAACACTTACTAAGAAAACATGATTAATCTGTGTATTTGTGGTGATTCAGCAGTGCAGACAGTTCAGAGCTCATCGTTGTCTCTAAAACACTGCTTTAATAAAAAAACTGATCTGTGAGTTACTGTAGCCATGATGGAGGAGGAGACTCAGAGCTGCCATTTTCCCCACGGCGACCTCAGTGTGAGTGTGTGTGATGATGGTGATGGTGGCGAGTGTGTAGGGGAAGGCACTGGTGCCAGCCTGACTGGAGCTGCCATGGCAGAGGAAATCAATTCAGCAGCACACAGCGGTAACCTGACGCTGGACGCCACGCCAAAGGGTCAGGATAAGTCCCATCAGCTGACTGGAGCCCCTCGTGTACCCCCCCCCCCCACACACACTCCTGCATTCTTCCCTTCACACTCTCCTACAAACACAACATGAAACAACCAGCAGCATGTCTAAATCATCCATTAGCTGACCTTAAGGTTGGTTGTGCCCCAGTTTGGAGGTCAGCTTACAGGCTCCACGTCAAAGACCGGGACTCACTGACGGTTCAGCTTTGTAACGAGAGCTGCTGTTTGGACCCTGATCTGTGCTGAGGGGGGTTCCTAAGAGAAGCAGCTGTGTTGTGCATGTATTAAAGCTCCTGTGAAGATGAAACATTAGATGATCATTCATTTTACCCTATCTTTTTGTCTCTGACTACCTTTTCTGTAGGAATGATTCCTTTGCGTATGAACAGGTTTCACTTTTTTCTGTGGCTTTCGGTCCTCAGGGGCAGAAAGCAGCAGAAAACTCAATGTTTTGATCTTCTGAAGTCAAACTACATGTTTTTAAGGGCAAAACAAGAATCGACCTTCACTGTACTTTCTGTGCCGGCGGCGAGCGGTGACGCTGGCTGAGGGGGAGTAAAGCATGGTGCTCACGTTGTTAATGTTTTTCTGATAAAGAGAAATGATCGGGACTTTTACACAGTCAATATCTCCCAGACACACTGTGGAGGGCTCTCACACACACACACACACACACACTCACACACACACACACACACACACACACACACACACACTCACACACACACACACACACACACACACACACGCTCACGTTACTCAGAGGAGTAACTCTGACTTGTATTCATTTCTTCCAGCCTCGCCTGACCCTCAGCCACTGTTATTCACACGTGTAACTATGTGGAGTGCCAGATTCTCAAAGCGTGGGCCGCAGCCCCCCACTGGGCCATTAGGCTACTGCATTTGGGCACATTGTTAAAAATAGAGCCAATTAGAGAGCGAGCAGCATTGAGACACTTTCACATTGGCTTCAATTTTCAGACTCTAAAGCTACGTCCATCTTTCACACTTCTACAGTTAAATAAAGGTTACATCCACTCACAGCACCACCTTGTGGTACCAAACTGGTATTACACAATGATCCACCTGCATTTAACTTCAGCTGATGTGCACTAAAAATCTCCCTGTGATTGCTTTGGTCACTAGCAGGTTGCTGCACTCACAAATAAGCTGCGTGAAAGATGCCGACTTCCCTGGAAGCGCTCACTGTTTCACACACTGAGCGGCAGTGAAACGGTAAAAGAGCGACGCAAACCGGAAAGTAAGAACGTTCACCTTCAAAGTAAAAGTCGTCCCTTACCTCTCCAACCAACAGATTTCAGAAGGTGCAACTTTGAAGGCGAATGATCTCTGTTGTACTTTTCAGTTCCACCACCGCCTGGTGAGCAGTTTGCAAGTATTTGCAGATGAGTCAGCATCTTTTATGCAAACTATGAGCAACTATGGCAACCTGCTAGTGAAAAAAGCAATCAGTAGGGGGCTTTAGGCACCACACTGTGTACCTCTTGTTGACCAGTTCATACTCATATTACAGGTATCTATGTCCCCAGTAGTGGATACAGGTTTACATAATCTGACTGTGATAACACAATGAATGTACAACACACACACACACACACACGACAAGTACAGTCCCATGTGTGAATGGGGCCGGAAGCAGAGAAAAACAGAAAAAGGAAGTGAAGAAGGAAAAGGGAAGTTGGAAAGGAGGTGCTCAGAGTGTAGTGGTGCGATGGTGGTTTAACTCCAACTGTTTGGCTCTGCAGAAGCTGCAGAAGCTGCAGCGTTAGCAGCGAATCAGAAACTGTTTGATTTCCTTTGGTTTTAATTGTCAGCTGTCACTGCTTTCTAACTGAGAGCCAGATCATGATGTAGTCTTTAGGTTTCAGTGCACTACTTTGTTCTTGGTGGCTGTAGCTTTGTATATGTGTATGTGCTACACACACACACACACACACACACACACACTAGCAAAAAAAGTCAACAGGGGAAAAAAAACAAGTTTTTGAGAACTTCACATTCCAGTTTCTGGCAGCTGTTTGTGAGTCTGAACATTTTCATCATTATGTTCAGATGAGGCAATCATTTCTGGTTTCAGACACTGGAGAATGCCATTTGTTGTCATTCCTCTATGACTTATACTCTTTGTCCACGCCTGAGAACGATACGCCATTTTCCCCACTGCTGTAATCCTAAAATAATCCACTCCATTGTCCCTGTGCTGTTTGATCTCGGTCAAGCTTCTTATTTAAGTAGCACATGCAGTTTGTTCACATATAATCGCTGGTGCTAGAAAAGAAAAAGATGAACCCATTTATATCCCCCTGCAGTTCTGTAGCATACTGTCCACATTCCTAAATGAAGAAGAGCTCTTTAGCCTAGAGGAGGAGACGTGAGGAGAGGGGTTTTGTTGCAAACTATAAGCTTATATTCACAGTAGATAACTTTGTATTTAAGAAATAGATATCCGGGGTCATTATTTATTCTTGCACATCTGTCAGAGAGAAGATGAAACTTATTAAAGAGGTGTATCAAACATTTGACTGTTTTCCTGCGTTCTAGATGTTCTGATGTACTTTGAAGCCGTGAGATTTATCTGATGTTTTTCTGCAATAAAACCTCTACCTCTGGGAATCACTTCCTCTCAGTGTGGATCCCTTCACACCATTCAGATCAATCACACCACTGAAGAAGATGAAGAAGCATTTTGACTGTGGAATGACTGCAGACACCTGAAGCACTCAAATGTTTCACTGAAATCAAAGTGAGAAGTCTTAAAATGGACCCTAAGAAGGAGAAATATGAATTCAGAATGCTGTTTGCTTGAAAGTGCCGGGTCTTATTGACTCAGTCATCACATCTGAAATCACAGGAGCAATAAAAATAAAGGCTTTAAGGTCCCGACAGGGGAGTATATAGGGAACCCAGGGGAACCAAAAATAGCAGAGAAAGGTGGTGCTGAGAACACTAAATGCCAGTCTACAACCTCAACAGCCTCTCTTTGAGGATATACTGAGGCACCCTGGTGCTTCTCTAAAGCCTTACAGGACAAAGTTACTGTTCATGACTAAAGTCAAAATACAGAGGAGGCTGGGAAAGATGAGACCCCCAGTGAACAGCTACAGGCTCACACAGATTCATGTGAAATGCCAGCAGGGCTTAGGCCTGGTTTTAAGCCAGCGACTTCCTTTAAATCTCTTTGGTTTCAGTGCCTAAGCCTAAGCAAACAGCCAGAGATCAGCCCCAGGCTCAGCTCAGACTCTTCTCATTTGGGTCCTTGTGCCAGTCACCACTGCACATGCTTCTTAATACGGACTTTCATCATTCCTCATGCTGGAAATCGATGCTTTGGATAATCATGTTAATGCGGTACCCCTTGCAGTCACACGGTTGTTCTCATTCTGGGCAGCGGGCCCCCTGGTGGGGAACGGGAAGGTGGCAGGTGGATGGAAACTAAGCAAGAGTACCTGGCTGCAGGCAAGAGGGCGCCACCATACCTCAACTCCATTCTAGAACTCCACAGGAAGTTGGGCTGTACCGGAAGTCACATGACCTTTTGTCATTTGAACAATTAAATCCACTGGCTTTATTTTATTTTTACAATTTGTTAATTTACATTTTAACCTCCTTTTATGTTCGTTTCTCAGTAAATTCTCAGTAATGATGTTCTTGAGTCGCTTTGACCTAGGGCCGGTTTCATTTAACCAACCAACCGTTGGAGTGTGAATGTGTGTGAGTGTTCGATAATAAAAGCACTTAGCTTAGTTAATCATGGAAGTGCTTGAATGAATGGGTGAATGCAAACGTGTTGTATAAGCGCTTTGAGTGCTCAGAAGAGTAGAAAAGCGCTATATAAGAACTAGTCCATTTACCATTTCCAAGTGTTATAAACCAAAACCTGGCAATTCCCAGTGATAAACTCACGAAGAAGACCAACTTCCTGTGGGGTTCTGGAATGGAGTTGAAGTATGGTGGTGCCCTCTTACCTGCAGCCAGGTGCCTCTCAAACTAAGTGGACTGAGCCCTGGAAGGAAGATTAACCAAAGCATCTGCATTACTGTGCTGACCATTATTTCACTGATTCGGCCTGGAGGATTTTTCAGACATCATATCGCCAAGTAGGTCAGTTTGAGTAAGCGTGTGTTTAATGGTAACTCCTCCTGAAGGAAAAGTTCCTCAGTGATGCATTCACCATCAGGGCTTTTCCTCCATTGAAGGATTTTTTTTAGGTCTCTCCAGTGTTGAATTGAAACGAGACATTTGTAAGCACTTCTTTTTGGTCTAAAACATATTTTTAATCAAATTTTCAGAAACAAAGGAGAAACCTACCGACTTCTGCTGAAGCAGCACTGCAACATTTCGAACCCTGAAACCGTGCTGCTGGTGGCGGGTACGCCGTTCAGCAGACAGTCTCATCCACCACGGTCTCGGCGCCGGTGGTGCCGCTACGCCAGCTCACTGAGGCTGCAGAGATTGAGGAGAACGGGACTTTTCCCAGATTCAGATTCTGCAGCTGCTGCTGATGAAATTTGTTACAGTGAAAAAAGGATTAAAAGCCTGTAAAAATCCAAATGCACTGTAGAAACATGTGTCATGAACACCTTAGATGCATTTCAAAAGTGAATGCTCACTTTAAACAGGTCTGAGGAGATATAAAAATATCTGCAATGAAAGACAGAAAAAAGGGAAAACGCCGCGCAGCAGCTGAATTTGAAATGTTGTCCCCAGGATGAGTGCTTTTTACTGTTAATGGAGAAATAGAGTGCGTGGCATATTTAATGGGTTTTGTTTTTATTGTACAGCACTGAATAATTAACTGGGAAGCAGCATGTCACATAGATTTATCTTTTAATTAAAATAACGTGGTTCACGCATATTTGAGTGGTAGTCCAAATAAATGCAATATCCAAATTTATGTTTTGTTTATCTTCCTGTTAATTATGCGGAGATTGTTCACTGTACGGCCCTTCATATTCCCTCTCTCTGCATCCGTCTACCCCCCTCCCCCCTTTCTCCGAGTAATAACCAGTCAGGTTTTATTAATTTATGGATAATTGTGGCTACATGAATAAGGTGCATGGCATGAAACCAGCTCATTCTTATAAAGTGAGATGAATGTGTTGGGCTGGCTGATGCCTCCAGAAGACAACAATAAAGAGAAGAACATTTTTCTGTCCTCGTCTCCAGAATCAGACTAATTTCTAATATCTGTTTTCTCATTAGAGCCGAGACAAGTGCAAACAAGCAGCGCCTCCTCACATGCAGCTACACGCAGGGAAATGATTTCAGCAGAAGACAAAGACGACACGCTCGGACACCCGTCTCAGTGTGGCTCAGGACACTCTTTCTGAAACAAAGGTCATAACCTCGAGGACTGTAGATTTTTAAGGGAATCGATGAAACCTTCAACTGGTGGCAAAAGATCAAGAGAAAACCAAAGTGTTTAATGTTGTCTGTCAGTGGAATAAAAACCAGTGATATGTGCACTGATGGATCGCCTAAATAAGCATGTGTTACCACGTTTCCACGTGTCAGAGCCCTGACTGCAGTTCAGGAGATGAGGCTCGAGGTGAAGAGGAAGAGGATGCCATGTTATTGAGATGCCGGCGGCGTGTCCTCTTTCCTTCACGTGGAGAGGACCCCTTCTCTGATCATAAAATGTAGGTATGATGCTTCATATCTTGAGTCTGAAGGAGCAGACATGAATTTAAATGTCCTCCACAGCAGGCTAACGCGTACAAGTTTTCTCCTTCTCCATTTTTGGCGTACTACGTATGTAACTAGAGATGGCGACATACGTGAAAAGCAGCTAGAAAGGAGAGGTCCTTCCCAGCCACTGTCTTCAAATATGGTGGGGGACCATGGAGGGGACCACAAACCTGCCCCTTGTTCTATGTATTTTCAATACATTAAGTTTATGAGAATACATCAGTTTGGTGAAAGATGTAATAACACACTGATCAATATATTTTTATGAGTACAGTATTCTTTTTTGTCATACTGACTTCACCGTTAACGTCCTGGTATTCATGATAAAAACAGGGAGCAAAATTGTTTCCATCACATTGGACTGATGTAAAGATTGACCTGCAGAAGCTCCCGACACTTGAATGAGTAAATGGGTTTAAAATGAATGAGTGAAGCAGCCGAACGATGACAAAGCACCTCAGCTCCGTTTGACTTCCTTAAAGACAGCAGCATGTGCCACGAGTGATGTCAATACTGCAGACAGCTGATGATGTTTCTGATTTGTTTGTTTTGGATCACTGTGGCAGCACAAGGCTTCACTTAGAAAAGATGAGATGTTCTACAGAGAAGTGTGACAGCCCTTTGTGACCACTTTGGTTCCTGGTTTGTTTTCTTCTCTGATTCCAGCTGTGAAGAAGGGATGCTTTCTGTCCAGGGACAGCTGTGGTGGTGGTGACATCACAGACTGGGCTGAACATAACCACAGCTCCACTTCCTGTGTGACTCTGTGTGACTCACACTCAAAGCCATAAGAACACCATCCATCCATCCACCAATCCTTAAATCCCCATCCATCCATAAATTCATCCATGAATCCATCCATTCATCTATAAATCCATCCATCCATCCATAAATCCATCCTTCCATCCTTCCCCCAAAGGTGTTGCCAGGCCAGCCGAGAGATATAATCTTTCCAGTGTGTCCTGGGTCTGCCCTAGGGCCTCCTCCCGGTAGGACATGCCTGGAACACCTCACCCAGTAGGCACACAGGAGGCATCCTAGTCAGATGGCCGAGCCCCCCGATGTGTTCATTGGAGTGTAAATGTTAGATAGAAAGCACTCTGAAAACTCCTCTTTCCCTCCCCTCACCTACAACCGGTCACTGCAGATGACTGCCCCTTCCTGAGCCTGGTTCTGCTGGAGGTTTCTTCCTGTTAAAAGGGAGTTTTTACTTCCCACTGTTGTCAAGTATTTGCTCATAGGGGGTCGTTTTGACTGGGTTTCCTCTGTATTATTACAGGGTCTTTACCACCTTAAAAAGCACCTTGAGGCGACTGTTGTGATTTGGCGCTCTATAAATAATTGAAAATTGAAACTGAGCTTCAGCAGCTTCTCCTCCACATACACAAACACACAGATTACCTTTGGTGATGATTTCATGTCTCCCTATCTAAAGGGAGAAACTTTAACCCATGAGATGCACAGTAATGAATGATCCCACATGTGTTAATCCAGTTAGTCAGCGAGTTAATAAACTGGTGCTGGGCTTTTAGCAGCCACCTGGGAGAATCCCTGATGTTCCTGAGGGTCAGCTCCTGCTACTGTCACTGATCTTCAATCAGCTGTGGGGAGAAGTCTGAAACATTAGAGTGATGAAGAGGAATTTGTGTTGCCCACATTCAGTTCAAACCCATCATTTACTGAATTTTATCTAACTGATGTGCTTTATCAGGTGTGTGTTATTTGGGGTGTGATGTGTGACGTCACTCTTTTTACCTCTAGCAGTCAGCCCCACCCACCTCCGGACTTGCACCACAACGCAGCAGAGTGAGCACGGCCTCTTTCTCCCATCATAATTAAACAAGTTTCTGCCTTTATTCCATGTCCATTAGCAGAGCCCATAGCACTGCTTGGGAAATGGTCATTATCGCAGACAGAAATAGGAACATAAATTTGCTGTTAATGAAAATGTCAATTAGTGGCCTGCTGTGTTAGAAGACGGGCTGATAGCATCACCACTGTGAATTAAGCATCCACGCACTCACATATATAAAAGCATCTAAACGGTACACCTCACCCCTTTGCTTTAACTCAAACACACCCCACAACAAAAACACTCAACAATCACCTCTTTACTCTGTCACATGTGGCGTCGAAGGCTCACTCGTTTCCCATAATTACCCCACATCTGGGAGGGAAAATAAATATCAGAGATGGAAATTAAAAACAAGGCTACAAATGTAATGTTCACAAAATATATATATATGTATGTTTGTCTCATTATTCTGTAGTTTCGTCCTTAAGCTGTTTCATCTCTGGAACCCCTGGGTTTGACGAGTTGTTTTGATATTTTTATTCACATATTTGGATCATTAATCAAATGGCAGCATGGAGGGAGGGCAAGCAGAGGGGGATGGATGCGATCCATATAGCATATCTTCTTCAGGGTGTGTGTGTGTGTGTGTGTGTGTGTGTGTGTGTGTGTGTGTGTGTATGCTGTAAGATCAATCTAAAAGTCCTCTGCAACAGCCACTTCAGACCCTGGGCGCAGTCACAAAAAAATGATTACCATTACACTTCCACCCTCCCCACACCTCCCCACTCACTCTCAGCAGACGATGAGGGGAAATAAATGTTGCCAAACACACACACACACACACACACACACACACACACACACACACACACACACTCTCCAACACTCTGCTAGAAATGACAGAAATAAAAAAGACGGATTCCCACCTAAACGTCAATATGAGGGGGATGTATTAAAAGTGCATTTGAAATTCTTAGCAGCGTTCCACTTCATTTCTGAATGTCTGGGTCTTGCACCCTTAAAAGCAGAGAGAAATAAATCAAGTTTGTTGCTCGAGCTGAGACCCCTATAAAAATAAATAGATGAATGCTGGTCACCTCAGAACCATTTTTAAAACATCCCCCTTGCTGCACTGTATCCATAATTATGATTTTGATTGTCTGTGACCACATCCTCCGAGATCAAATGTGAAGCGGAATAACAGCGACGCGGACGGAGAGATTTATTCGTCGTCTGCTGCAGCTGAGGCCGTGCATGACAAACAGATAGTTAATACCTTGGGGTATCAAATGCTGCTGCTTAGGCTTCAACAACAACGCTCCCTAACCTTTCTCAGAGACTTTGTGCTGAGGTACTCTCAGTGTTTACAGGCTCAAAAATGATAACAAAGAGAGATGAAATTACTGTAATTACTTTGGGAAAACAAAAACACTCTTATTGTACAGGAGTGCAGTCACAGTCTTAATCTAGGCCCATCATCCAGCTAACCTTAGCGCAGAGTGCTAGCTCTTTCAGAAGAAGAACAGGAGTGACCAGTTCCTCAAAACTGATCACAACAACAAACTGCAGTCATCAGTGTACCTGATAAAACGGCAGGAACAAGTGACACCTCGGTCATCCAGGAGGAGCTCAGAGTACAGCCACTGTTCCTCCACACTAGTGGTGTTGCGGATCGATCCAAATATCGATAATATCAGGCACACTTTGCTCCTCCCCTCCCCGCAGTGTTTTGACCTTATACCGTCACTTGACACGTAACATATTTTACTTGGGGGAAAAAGGAATTTGTTAGCGGTCTCAAACTTCCGGCCCCGCCCCCTACTTCCAGCCGGCAATTTGATGTCAAAAATATAAGACAGTTTGGTCCTTTAAGTTACTTTTTTTGACATTTCATTTCCCCCTCCAATCAAGAGGAGTTAGTGAAATGTCAAAAAAGTAATTTAAAGGGTCAAATTGTCTTAATAACATTGTGAAGTGATAATTTTGTACAGCTTGTTTATTTAAGAAAAAAATCCAGAAAATTATTGAATGAAGGGATATTTTTTATTACATTTTTGTATTATACTTTGTGAACACTACCTGGAAAAAAGCTTTAATTTGTTCTTGAGTGCTCATTTTGTACACTTTATTTAAGAAAAAAATCCAGACATCACAGTGTATGGGGAAAATTGTTCTGTTACTGTTCTAATGTTTCAGAACAAAAACTTTTATTTTGATAAAGTATTTTTTATTTACCAATAAACTTTAAACAATTCTGTCCTGGGTTTTAACTAATTAATGATCCAAAGTAAAGAAAAAAAATCACAAAACATTGGAACTTCATGAAAACTCTTCATAATTATTAAAAAGTATCGGTATCAGTATCAGCGATACTGGCCCTGTATTTACTTGGTATCGGATCGATACCAAATGTTGCAGTATCGCACACCACTACTCCACACCAAAAGGAGGCGGTATAATTTAAGGTGGAGGTGATTCAGGCATGCTCAACTAGGAGGAGACCCTGGGGCAGACCCAGGATGTGCTGCAGAGATCTCGTCTGGCTTGGGAGCATCTCGGTGTCCCACTCGGTGGCCCCCCAGGAGAGTTATTGATTTGTCACCCTCAGCACAACACTAAGATGATTCTGGTTAACTGTTCACACAGACTTTAGTCCCATGATCGTGAACTAACTATCCACATCACTGAAGTTTGACCAACCATGATACATCACTGATTTTACACCGTCACCTTCCACCAAAGACATACAAATAAAATTCACACAAAACAAAGAAGATATTTTAAGTGTTTTCTCAGTTTTAGTTAAAAAATGTAGCTGTATTGGGAGCCACGGTGGCTCAGCGGATGAGCAGGCGACCATGTGTGGCAGTGCAGGCAGTTTGTGTCCTGGCCTGTGGCCATGTACTGCATGTCTTCTCCCATTGCTCATTCCACTGTAACCTATCAAATAAAGCTACAAAAAAATAATAAAAAAATGTCTTTGTATTTACCACCATAACCTTTATCCAGAAACCACCACACACACACACACACACACACACACACACACACACACAGACACAGACACACACACAGACACACACAGCCCTCACAGAGCCCACAGTGACACTGCAGCAAATCTTCAGTCTGAAACAGAACGCCCATCTTTACTTTGATAGCTGTCATTTCTACACGAGCTCTCCTTCTTCTGCTGGGGGAAATAAAGACTTAGTGATAATGGAGGATAATTACTTCTCTCCTTCTCTCATGTTTTTCCTCTGGTGCTGCATCGCACAGGATGGATGCCAGTGAAGTCACAAACTGCAGCATTCAGGCCCATTACATCTGCAATGAGAGGAGATGCAGGCAACATCTGGCATGTGAGCGGTGACAGAGAGTGCTGCCTGTGCCTTTTTAACAGATATCTGGAGGCAACAGAATGGATATCATATCTCAACATTAACTCTTCAAAGCCCAATTAGAGGCAGAGAGTAGGGGGAGGGGGAGGAAAGGCATAACAGGATGTAAATGGGAAAAGGAAGAATGAAGAGAAGGAAAGTAAAAAAGTAAATGAAGAAAAAATAAGGTAGCTAACATAGACAGGAGTAATAGACTAAAGGCTAAGGAAAGAATGGAGGAAATTAGGAAGAAATAAAGGAGGTCTGAATAATACACAGAAAAATAGTATGTGACAACACTGGAAAAAGAGAGAAAGCAATGAGGTGACACTAAACAAGAAAAAAATGGAAGTGGAGCAGACGGGAGAGGAACAGAAGCCATCTCAAGCAAAGTTTGTGAAGAAGTTCCAGGAAATGTGTCCATATACCTTAGCATCCCCATGATAACACAAAGACAAATAAAGAACTGTTTCTAGGATCCCTGGATCCTTTTTTGAGAAGCCAATATTTCCCCAGTCTTCATTGAGTCTCTTTGACATCACTGAACTCCAGCATGGTACCGTGATAGGATGATACCTGTGCAACAAGTACAGTCACTGCTAAATATTGGGATTATAGCAAAGTGGAAGCCATTGGGAACAACAGCAGCTCAGCCATGAAGTGGTAGGCCACGTAAAATCACAGAGTGGGGTCAGTGGATGCTGAGGGTCATAGTGCACAGAGGTCACCAACTTTCTGCAGAGTCAGTCACTACAGACCTCCAACCTTCATGTGGCCTTCAGATCAGCTCAAGAACTTCATGGGATGGGTTTCCATGGCAGCTGCATCCAAGCCTTCCATCACCAAGCTCAATGCAGAGCGTAGGATGCAGTGGTGTAAAGCACGCCGCCACTGGACTCTTCTCCATCTGCCAATCTGATGGAGGAGGCTGGGTTTGGTGGTTGCCATGGAAACGGTACCTGTCTGACTGCATTGTGCGAAGTGTAAAGTTTGGTGGTGGAGGGGGGGGGGTTATGGTGTGGGGGTGTTTTTCAGGAGTTGGGCTCGGCTCCTTAGTTCCAGTGAAAGGAACTCTGAATGCTTCAGCATACCAAGACATTTGGGACAGTTTGATGATCCCAACTCTGTGGGAACAGTTTGGGGATGGCCCCTAACCACCAATCACATGACCTCCTTGGTCCATCTGATCAAGTACTTTGATAAGAGTTTCAACAGAAACAGCTTCACAGGCGAGACTGAACAGATGTTTGTCGGTGACAAATTCAATGCAGAGACATGTGGAAGTGAAGACAGAGCAATAGTTAGGGTTAACACAGCGGCATTTCCTCCACTGTGAAAAGTAACCTAACCAACCCAAAATAAGTTCTAAGAGGATCTTCCTTTGCCCGTGCTCCACCTCTTCTCCACACTTTTGTAAGTGTGCTGAGTTGTTTTCATGAAATCTTACCGACAAGCACAGAAAAACAGTTAAACAGACAGTCGTGCATGTTTTAGTGAAACAGAGAGCGTTCCCTTAATGTGTGCAATGTCTGCTGATGGATGAACGTCTGTCCTTTTTTATGATGGACAGACTTTAATAGTTTTCGGCGGTTTCCACAGCAGACACATGGCATCTTCATTAATGTCCAAGAGCTGTAATTCATTCTCATAGCTTAGTTATAGCCACACGTGTTTGTTCATAAACACTGATCATTCGCTGTTTGTCCATGCTTTGATTCATAATTTGTATTTGTGAATATTACAAAGTTCTGCATTTATTGATGCAGGTATATACCCTAATATAAGAACCATCAAACCGTACGTGAGAGTAAAACTCGTGGGCACAGCAGCAGATTGTAAGTCAGCACTGTGTGCGTCATGTTTCAGTTCAACTCATCAGTGTGTGTTACTTTGTCAGAGTCAAAAGGTCATCTGCCCTGGGGCCAGGCATTATAAAGCCTTCACCGTGACACAGTGGTGACTGGAGACTCACCTTTTATTATTCATCCTTATTTCCCAGCACCCTCCTACATGCTGCTGCTCATCCCAAAGATAGCTTTATTTTATAATAAAATGTAACAGAGTAATCCAGAAGAGAAATAAAAGTATAGAAAGTAAAACTGTTATTTAATCCTAACGCCTCCTTCACACAAACACATATTCAACAAAACAAGAGCTCACCTTCAGATGCAGCCAAGCATCAGGCTGAGCCTTCAGCTGCTGTTACGGCGACGCACAGCTGATCAGCAGCAGCCTGACAACTTCATTCACCCAGCACCTGCTAGCTGTCAATCACAGGAGATGGATCTGTGTGTGTGTGTGTGTGTCCTCAGGCTATTGATGAAGCCGTCACAGAAAGGATGAGACTTGTCCATCACTACTCTTTATCTCTTTTGCTGTCTGTTGCTCTATCCTCTCTCTGTGTCCTTCATCACAGTCTTCAGAATTCCCTGTTCATCCTTCATCCCGCCTCCCACACACAATAATCTCCCTGCACACCTTCACCAGCCTCTGCCTCTACTCATTCACCATGTTGCATGTAGTAAACTAAGTATGGCTAAGTATGGTGTGTGTTGGTGAATCAGTGCTTTGGCTGCTAAAGGTAAACATTAGAGTAGGTCTGAGACACGGTTCAGAAATATGGAAGGAGAAGCTGAATGATCACATTAAACCCCCTGAGGTTAGCTTTGCAGCCTTCACCATCTAGTTTTGCACATGACCGTATTTGGCCGAGGTGGAGCACTAAGCTTTCAGCTAATGCTAGCTAGCTCCATCATCAGTCTGCATCCAGAGACACTCAGATACCTGCTGATCAGTAACATCCAAATAACATCCCAGAATCTCACTCAGCAGACTGGAGCTCCGCCTTCTTGGACGGTCTGATAGTCCAGTGAAGCCACAGCAGCCATATTATTGGTCAGATAATTGCATTAAAAATGCTCCAGAAGGCTCCAACAGCACAAACACGGCCCAGAGGTCCAGTTCAGGGACTCCAGTTAGCTGAGGTGGAGCCTAGCAGACAGCTAGCAGCTACAGCCGCCTGTGTCACCATCCACCTGTCAGTCAAAGAGGCCACACCCCTAATAATGCAAGCTGTATTTAAAGAGGTGCGTTATAGAAACATCCTCCGCAATACAGCTGTTATGTATTATGGATTTCTGTGTCCTGGGATGAGAGACAACTCCCATTGGGGTTCAGGAAGGGCATCCAGCATTAAAAAACGGCCAAATCAGACAGATATGAAGACTGAGGACACATTCTTCTATACCAGACACTTCCTGGTTTGGGGTTGTAGTGCTATTATGAGCACACATGCTTCTTTATCCAGAATAAAACACACAGCTATAAATGAGCAGATCAGGTTCTCCTGTAGGGGAAAAAAATCTTTGTTCTCTTACTTGTGAAGAAGCTCTGTAGTTTTCTCACTGGGTTATCCACTTCCCCTCTGCCTACCTTTAATCCTTTAACATTAGGCAGTTTGTTGCTTTTCCGATTTACCAAAGAATCGTTTCCAGCTTTGAGTTCTGACAGGAGCAACCTGGGCCATTAGCTATCAGACTGCTGCCTCTCCAAAGAAGCCCTACCTCTTTCAGTCTGACATGTACCATTTTAGCTAAAGTCTCCATTGTAGCTGTGATAGATTATCTGCTCATGACTTGCTATCAGGATATTTGTGCACCTGCATCTTCATCTGTATCTGAACTCTTTGTTTCCCAACATCGTGCTTTTTCAGTTAAAGCAGTGCTGACAAACCATTCACTGAAAATCACCATCTTGGCTGTCAAAGTAAAAATCTTGAAGCCTTAAATACACTGTGCTCCATTTATTTTCATCTACAAGAATGGATTTTTTTTCTGTGGAGAAGCTGATGCTTTGTGGTGTAGTGTCTGTACTGCTATGTTAAACTCTATATATGTATGTATGGTTTCTTCTTAAAGGCCTGTGTTGATTTTGTGCAAAAGGGTAACTTGAATTTAACATAAATGTTTGACATCAGCACAAAGGAATGCACCAAGGGCCCCCTTGTAGGCTCTCTTGCTTTCCATATAGGGAACTGACCTTGTGTCCAGCTATAGGATATGCATGTGGGGGGTTTCCCAACACTATATAACCTTTGTGATCCTGTTCCTGAACTGAGTTAGGGCGACTGGGAATCCCTCTCCCAGACGGCTATGAAAGCGTCTGTTTTGACACTGTCTGTTTTTGCAATAAACCCTGTATATGCATCAACACTTTGTCAGCGAGGTTTTTCTTCGCCAAGAACACACCCATCAAAGATACGGCAGTGGCGAGCACAACTTCCTCATATTCTTTGATACACCACATTTCCAGGGTAGTGGAAGGTCTATCCATTCCTTCCATGATGCAGGTGTTCACCTCACAACCCCTTTAGCTAAGGCCTGTGCTATTCCAAATACCAAGGGGATTAATTAAAAGTCAATTAGTTGGTGACGGTATGATTAGCGTTTGTGGGGGAATTCAGAGCCAGGACCACCTCTTAAAGAGGTCACATTAAGCTTTACTATAAACATAGCAGTTCAATTCAATTTGATTTATGTAGCTCCAATTCACAGCAACAAGGCACGTTATATTGCAATGTAAAGC
>JAMQGT020009874.1:0-73139 GCA_024447675.2 Pterophyllum scalare
CTCAGCAGTGGTTTTCTCCTTGGAACTCTGCCATGCAGGCCATTTTTGCCCAGTCTTTTTCTGATGGTGGAGGCATGAACGCTGACCTTAACTGAGGCAAGTGAGGCCTGCAGTTCTTTGGACGTTGTTGTGGGGTCTTTTGTGACCTCTTGGACGAGTCGTCGCTGCGCTCTTGGGGTAATTTTGGGCGGCTGGCCACTCCTGGGAAGGTTCACCGCTGTTCCATGTCTTCGCCATTTGTGGATAATGGCTCTCACTGTGGTTCGCTGGATTCCCAAAGCTTTGGAAATGGCTTTATAACCCTTTCCAGACTGATATATCTCAATTACTTTCTTTCTCAATTTTTCCTGAATTTCTTTGGATCTCGGTATGATGTGTAACTTTTAAGGATCTTCTGGTGGACCTTACTGTGTCAGGCAGCTCCTATTTAAGTGATGTCTTGATTGAGAACAGGTGTGGCAATAATCAGGCCTGGGTGTGGCTAAGAGAAATTGAACTCAGGTGTGAAAAACCACAGTTATAGTATGTTTTAACAAGGGGGGCAATCACTTTTTCACACAGGGCCATGATGGTTTGGATTTTTTTTTCACCTTTAATAATAAACACCTTCATTTACAAATTGCATTTTGTGTTTACTTGTGTTGTCCTTGACTATTGTTTAAATTGGTTTGATGTTCCGAAACACTTACGTGTGACGAACATGCAAAAACACTTTTTCACACCACTTTTTCACACCACTGTAGCTGGCGCTATTAAATACCACTTTATGCATAGATAAAAACCAAACAAAAAACAACTACAGAATGCTAACCTGAAATAACACATTATAAACAAAAATGTGCACATGTGTGCAGCAATTTCCTGACTGTGAGCAACCTTCAGTAAACTTGCACTGGGTCATCAAAAATTTGAAAACCACTACTTTAAATGGACCTGCTCCAAACTTTACTAAAGGTAACTTTAGGGAGCGGACAGAAAACAGATGCAATGATCGAATCATTTGAGCTCTTATTGCTTGCTTTGGATGTGTCACAGCGTGTGCTGTCCTATCACATGCCTCTGCCTCCTGCTCAACCAAACGTAAATGGGACACGACTGATACATGTTCTGCGCACAGCCGTAGCAGCACTGTGTCAGAGGCCAGGAAAATGTATACTTCCTGCTCCTGGCCTGTCATTCCAGGAGGAGATTACAGTGAGCTGAATAATTAACGAAAACAAGCTGCCAAACATCAAATATTGAGAAGGTAATGTTTATATTCTAACGATTAAAATGCCAAGCGAAGCACTTGCCTTGTCTAAAAGAGAGAGCTTGTTAGCCAAATGCATCTCCTCCTACCTACCTGGAATTTCACTGCACTAAGAACTAAGTACTAAGAAGAATGAAGAGTTCTCCACCCAGGTTTTAAGCATCGTGCTGTTCAATAATTAAATACACTAAATTAATAATGAAGGCTGAACAACCACAGCGGTGAGACATCTTCTCCTGACCTTTCTCATACTGGAGGTCTTTTCTTTTCTTTTCTTTTCTTTTTTTTTTTTATAACTTTGCAACAGGTTTACAAATGTTTGTGATGGAGGGAGTTACAGTTTAGCCTTTCTTTGTATATCAGATTATTGAACACTCCAAACACTGAAAACCAGTTATAATTTGTTTACTGTGGTATGATGAGTTTGTAAACGTGTAGATCGTTCCCATAGCTAGACTTTCTTTTCACACAGACAAAACTTGAAGTGAACCACATGCGTCACTATAACGTTCAGCCCACTTCACGGCCAGATGTGTCTGGGCCAGGAGCAGCAAAAGTAAATACAGGAAGAAGGTGCTGTGTTCTGGACTATTGAAACCTCGGCTCATTTTACAGCTAGTTGCTACAGTTTGTATACACTGCACATTTATGGTACTTTGCCACAAGCCAGAATACAAAGCGCAGCGTGCACCGTGCTGTTGGGTTGGATCGAGGTAGGCTCACGTTCTCACCATAAACAAAGCGCTCTGCAGTTTGGAACTGGAGCTGAACCGGCTCCTCCAGAGCGTCTCGATATGAGCGTTTTGGCGCTCACCTGAGTGTGATTATCATGTTCGGTCTGCAACGACAAACACCACCAAAAGGGAACTAGAGTTGGTTTCAGATGGGCTAAACAGTGCAGGTGTGAAAACACCCTGAGACTTTAATGACAGCAGTACTTCAAGAATTTTGTTTCATGGGAAATATGAGAAAATGCTTAGTTGTACAACTTTCAAAACCCACCTTAATAGAAGCAATTAGTAACTTTAGATCCCTTTTTGATGAAACCAAAATGAAACTGGCGTTTCATATAATTCTTTTTTTTTTTATTGCGGTTTACTGTCAGAGGCGTGAACCTAGATGCAAATTCTTCTGACTTCTGTCTTGACAAAAATTGAAAGCAAATGGTTCTCTCCAGAATGCTGTTAAATTCCCTCCACTCTGATGGGATTTGCAGGGGACTTTACACATTCTACACTTATAGCTCTCAAAGCATCACATGAACTTTCAAAGTTAACAATAGCAATAGTGATAAAGGCGAATACGCTGAAGAAGGGATTGCCTTTATCACAGAAATGTACCCACAGGAGAGTAAGGTATATGGTGGGTAATTAAACTGTGAGCAGTCATTCATACAGTGTGCTACTACAGTGGAAATATGTGATAAAGATAAAATGGAACTGGACTGAATGCCTTTCAGCAACAGATGGATACCTTGTTCTTCTACTTGTTTTAATACAAATGACTATAGCCAAAAGATTTGAGCTGATTGTTGGTAAAACTCTGCAAGTACATCTGTTAAGGATAGACATCAGCCACTGATAAACAGTCTGTATGTAACACAGACGTCGCTTGCTTGTTTAAAGCAATACGAGCCAGAAAATCGCATACATAGTTAACTGTGTTGGATGAATATGACAACTTGGATAAAACAGCAGTTTTTGAGCACATGCAGGTACATTACAACTGCAGTAAGATTTTACCCACTGATTGTATAAGATGTTGAAGTCCCTTTACCTGGGGCCAAAGTGAGGTCTAAATTCAGAGGTGGAAAATAATGTGCCATCTGGGCCTTTACGTCTTTAAGAGGTACCTGCAGTTTAACTGATTTGTTTTAACTGGCTTCAGAAGTAATATACTTGATGTTTTTTACATATCACTGTCAATTTATGTTATGCTTTCTGATAATGTTGCCTAGATGAAGCATGTAGATGGTGAAAAGTATGGGCCCCAGCACGAAACCATGTAGAACTCCTCAACTAGTTTCTGCGTCACCATTACCGCTAACAAACTGAACGCCAACAAATAAATAATAAGCAGTCTCTTCTTTCAGTAGTTTTTTCCCTCTTATTCTTTTTAATAAATACCTTATTTCTTCATCCTGAAAATTACAACCTTTCACTGAATAAATATTGATGCAGCAACAGGCATAAATGCAAATCAATAGAAAATCGACCAACTCAAATGGGCCCTCTGTAGCAGTCATTATGAAATGTCATGACAGGAAAAAAAAAATCATGTGTTTTTAATTACATTAACAATGGCGCAGTTGCACTCAGGTGTCCTAGAAAGTCATAACAGTGTGACAAGGAGTCTGCACAGCACACGCACAACATCAGAAACTGAAGCAGCTAAATGGATTTCAGCACTCATTCATTTTATAACTGTATTGCTGCCACGCCTATCGTGATGTGTCAAAATGTCTAGTTCTTCGTTTTCTATAACATTGCTCCTTTAATATGATGCCAAGTGTTTAAAAAAATTTCACAGTTCATATATCCCTTTTGAAATCTTGGCACATGTGCATAGATTACAGCTTCCCACACACCAAACTCAAATACAATTGATTAGAGAAATATATAGCATGGTAAGAAGTATGGAAAACTTAGTTTTTTTCTGCTGCAGTTTCACTGATCCATGACTCGTACATTCAAATATCTCCACAACCTAGTTGCAAGGTGACGCGATGGATTTCAAGACCAATTTTATGCTTGCACTCGCACTTTGACAAACATTCACTCGGTGCTAAGACCCTTCTGGGATCCTCTGTTCTGCCTCCTGTCTGGCAGTTCTTCAAGCCATTAAAAGATGCAAACCAAACAGAATGACCGTCTTTGTCAAACCAAGTTTTTTTCTGACTCTTCTTTTATTCCACGGAACAAAATCGAATTCAACACTCTCTCAAAGGCAACACTGTTAAAACTGGCAACTCGTTTTCTTGATACTACTGCCCATAATTATCTGTCTTAGCACTGATGTGACACTGGACTCATCACCAAACTGTTTTTCAGTCAGTGCCATTCTCCCTGCACTGAAAACTGTCACACATTGGTGGTGTTGTTAGGAAGAAGTGGATAATTAAGCCCTGTGCCATTACTGTGGGTTTATTAATATCATTATCTTATTTTTATTATCTTTCAAAGGGTCTTATCTCTTTCTGGTGGACTGCATGTCACTGGTTGTTCTCTATTAATTGTAATTGATGCTGGGTGCATGTGAGTGCATGCCCATTGTTCTAGAATATGCACTTAAGCCTCCTCAAGGCGTGCAGGATAAAAGCCTTCGCTGAAATGCAGATGAGAGTGTGTCAGGAAGTGGGGAGGCAGGCGAGTGCGTACTGGGACAGGATGTGTACCATTATCAGTGATTACGTGCAAATCATCACCACCATCAAGAGCAGCACAAAACGAGCCTCCGGTAGGCTACAGTGCAGTAATCTGAATAAAGATGTCATCGATTATCGATCTGAATCATAGGAGAATACCATTCAAATGAACTCATTCGTGACTTCATCTTCATGAGATGTAGTTTCTTGGGGAAAAAAAAGAAAAACTCATTTCTTCCAGGAAACTCTTATTGTCAGTGGGTAAGGCTGAAAAATCTAAATATTAGGGGTGTAACATTTCTCCAAAATCACAGTTCAGTTCAAACCTCAGCTTCTCATTACAGGGTGAACAACAAATACAAACAAAAATAAATAAATAAATAAATATTTGCACCACGTGCCTGATCATTTGATCATAACTGGATCACACACATAAAACAAACCTCATTATTCTCACGCACTTCCGGTGCATTCGTTATCATGCAACATTAGCAGCTCAACATGGGTATAAGGGTACAGGAAGACAAAATCAGAATATGATGTTGCGGGTGTTTGCATCACAGTTTTGGTCTCAGTTTCAGAATTGTTATGACGCGTCTAAATATCAGATATGCTTAGAATAATCTTCCACAGGTTACTGTAATAAGCTATAGTTCAATCTCTTCTTGTTTGTGCGTGCTTAATTGAGCCTGACTTAATCAGCCTATTATCATAATGAAATTCATTTTTAAAACTTTGATATCCAAATTACCCCCCCCCCACACACACACACACACACGCTTCTGACTGGCAATGTTGCTTGTGCATTCAGTCTATCGTGCAGCATGTCTTAATTTCGCTCCCATACATGTCACATATACATTAGTTATGCTGTCTGTAATATATGACATCCCCTTTCTTCTTATTAAGATGTCATCCAAGTAAGCTGCATTGATACTCCTTTTCAGGCTGCGAACAGCAGTCATAACTCCATATTGATGTCTGGCTGTTATGAGCTATAATATCAATACTGCTACTGCCCATGAGTGTGTGGAATCGGCTTAGAGCTATTTTAAGGGTTCAGACTTAGACAGGCGACAGGGGAAATATATGGCGGCACAGTCGGCTGATTTACAAAGGGAGGCGAGGCGCTGCGCTCTGCAGCCCGCTCCGCTTCTTTTATCGTTTTGGGCACCAAAGGGAGAAAACAAGTTTATAGCTCAGTGGTCTGTTACAGAAACGACAGCGTTTTTATTTAAAGGTATCAATTAATGAAACAACTCGCCTGCCAAATAAGCCAATAAAACTAGGCTGTAATTTCGTGCTGCGATCAGTTTGGTAGGTTAAAGTTAATGCTCAATCTGAGCTAGATAAAAGCTCCAAGAGTTGATTAGAATCATTCTTACACAGAGACCACATGAAAGTAGCCAATTTTAACTTAAAGGGGATTTCTGCTGCCTTAAACTAAACCGTACTTATGGCGCACGTCGCCTTATTCCGTTTCAATCTTCCCAGCGATCCCCTGCTTTATTTCTCCTTAAAATGATCCTTAATGTTGCTGCTTCCACTTTGCGTCTGATCGAAATAATCGACCCTCTCGCTCGCCTGCCAGGTGACACGATCCCCGGCTGTAGGGAAACTCAGCAAGGCTAAATGCATATCAAGCAACACCAAAACTCTGCATCCTCTCTCTGCGGTCGGTATCTGCAACCAGAGTGCTCCACAGCACCAGCACCAACCACAGGCACGCTTGCAGGTTACAATCACAAAACTACAGTAAGAAGAATGAGGCGTCTGCTGCAAGCGCTCTTCTAAACTTTGATTTGGTCATGCTGCTCAGTCTCGGAGATCTAATCTTAGTCTCACATGAGTTTAACTTGGATGTGCATCTAACATTTCATTGCATAGAATCTGGAGCGAGGCTGCTACTGAATGAAATGACTCTCACCGGAGCAGTTCCAGCCGGTCGGCGTCTGGCAGTCGCTGAGGGAGGAAGGGAAGGCGCGCAGCTGCTCCACAGGTAAGGTGGCGAGAAACGAGACGAGGGTGATCCTGAGCCAGCTTCCCGCTGTCCCGCTCCACTGGCGCAGTCGTCGGGGCTCCTCGAGAGGTGCCTGAACCGCTACGGACAGACCCATCTCTCACTGGCCCCGACCGCACAAGCGAGGTGGGAAAGAGACGCAGACGCGCACCGACAACTCCAATCCCAACAGGTTCAGCGGGGCGCCTAGAGACCTACAGCAGACCATTTTCCGAGCGAGACCGTGCGCCCCATGTAGCAGTGCCCCGTGTTGACTGGCCGAACAGGTTCCGCCCGATACAAGAAAGACTGCGAGAATAACAAAAAAAAAAAAAAGAGGTCTAGGGGGGACTGCCGAGGGGTTGGTGGGCGATGGAGGAGGTTGTGTGGGATGGAGTAGGGTGGAAAAAAGTTAGCGACGCAAGCAAGAAGACTTGCGAGCAGGAGAAGATGCTCAAAGATGTGGAGAGGAGAGAAAGATGGCAAAGAAAAAAGGGGGTGATAAAAAAGGAGGTAATAGAACTATACAGCGGAGAGGATGTAGCCAGAGTATCCCACGGGCAGAATTTGGAGACGACGGCAGTTGTGTAATAGTATCCACGGCGTGAAACGAGCAGAGGTCCTCCTGTTTTAGTCTGTATGTGCAGTGCGTTCAGAGTCGCGGCGAGTTGGTGTTTCTCTCTTCCTCTCGTTCTCCCCCCGCTCTCTCCCTCTCTCTCTCTCTCTCTCTCTCTCTCCTCTCTCCCTCTCTCAGCAGCAGCTGGCTATGATCACGTGGAGCATGATGCGAGGAGGAAGGGGAGCGCCCCTCAGTAACAATTAAAATGGGTTACTGGTGGAATAGGCAAAATATAAGAACACATGATAAAAGAAATAAAAAAGAAAAAAGACGGATAGAAAACAAAGTAGTCCAGGCTTTGTCCCACTGGTCGGTGATGGCTTCCCCACGAGTAGGCAGTATAAAGGAGGACACACTGCCTTTATAATTGGCCAGGAGCATTTAGTGTCTACAGGAATCGATTCGTCCAGCCTGGCCTGGGATAATTGCTCCGCTTTGAAACGAAACTGACGCTATTCCTGGGTCTCTGCCTCCAGGCAATCCAGAGAGACCTCAATATTATTCATATATTTTTGGATAGACGCTACTGCTGTCACGCGGGGCGGGATGGAGCTGGTAATTGACATGCTTTTGGCCATGAAAGAAAGTGCATAGCATCTGCCGGAGCGGTCAAGCCCAGCATCAGGCCGAGAGCGCTCACCCTTTGAACCAAGGAAACTGGAAGCCATTCGCATATAAAAGTCCTGTAAAGGAAACTAAGGGCTATCTGTTAAGGCCTGTCACTGTTATGAAGACATTTAACTTCATGATATTAGGGGAAAGTTGCTTTTGCGTGCAAAAAAATAAACTTTTTATTTTTACTTAGATATCATTACATGTTTTTCCCCCTCTGCTTGAAACAAATCTACTACAACAAAGCAGCAAACGGCCAAATATAGAAACGTAGGTACCTTTGAGATTTTTTAGGACCACCTGCACCTATGTGGGAAAGACAATGACTCAAGAAGCAAATGAATATTACCACACACTATCAGCAAAAGACACATACAATATTAAAATAATCAAACACTTTTATTGGCCACAAGAGGTGGCTGACTCATATTATGGCCTCTGAGGTTGATAAAACAGTGAGTAACCCAGCAAAAATGTCCCCGGTCTCAAGGTAAAAACATCAAACTAGTCACCAAATGTGATCTATTCATGGTCACAACTTGAAAACAGCTTTGTAACAAGTAGTAATTGTTGTTTTTTTTAACCGACACAGACCTCAACAACTGTGAAAGGTCAGTTCGGTAGTAATACGCTCTGTAAATGCAGGATATTGATTAGCACTGTGAAAACATCTGTGAAACTAATTGTATTAGGCTTTAATGGTAGCTTGTTTGTTATGCCAGTGCAATAGTACCATGCCACACAATCTTTTTCCTCATATTCACAGCTCAGTCGGCTCTGCGGTCTTCTCTGTTTCCTGCGCTTCGGTAAAACTGCTCAAAATTTATCAGCTCCAAGTCCAACAGGATTCCTAAGCATAAAAAAACAATGAGGGAAAACACAACTTTATTGTGAAAGGAATAAACAAGGCCCCAAAACCACTGTTCCTGTGTGGGACTGAAACACAAGGGAATAATGAGTAACTCTAGCCACCACCAACACCTTCTGCCTCCTACTATGGATGATGTTCTGTCAAAAAAAAAAAACACCACTAAATGAGCAAAGGGATTATTTTTTGTTAAGCAACATGAACTAACAGATGTGGTTCTGTGTTTCTCAAACATTTATCAGGCTGTGTGGCAATCATTGTACAAATAAAAAGGAAAATCCATGAACACCAGTAAATAAATAAAATTTTGAGACTATCTCGCAAACTGCCTTCAGACTGTATTTGTGAAGTGACACTGTATCCTTCTATCCCAATTCTAAGTCCCTTAGATGGATTTTGTTTGTTGTTTTTTTATTATAAGGGATCTGGTTTGAGAGAAACAGGAATGCTTAATTGTTCAGTTGGAATGTAACTTTTAGGAGACAGGTGCAGCTAATTTGGATCTTGGTCTTTTCTTTTTTGCTTCCATGGATTGGTATTTGTTCACTGGAACATTTGGGCATACTGTACAGTTGCTCCTTTCCAGGAAAATATAATCTAGTGTGCCAAAGGGTAATATGTGACAGTTTTAGTGTAATGGAGCTTGTCAAACCACTTTGATCTCATTTTCTGGAAGCAGCAGCAACTCCTTCATGTGAACTGTGTGCTTTTTCAACAATAAAGCTCCATAGAGGAAACTGTAGACCTTGGTTACATCAGTGATTTTGAGACTTAACTTCCATCATCAAATTGTGAATAATAAAAAGGTAAGGATGGCTTTCGATTTAGATATGAGTGGGTTCTTTCATCAGAGTTTCATTTTATTGGCAGGATATAAACAAAGCATCAAAGGATTTTAGCGCCTGGAATTTCGGCTAGGCTGTAAGGATGAGTCAAATCGGCAAAAGGAATCTTTGAAGAACCTGACTCAAAGGATTTGGACCACTGTGACAGCATCTGGCCCTGCTGGTTTGTGAGGTGATGCCACACACAAAAGCAGACTTCAGGCGTAGGGACTTTTTTTTATCTGCAAGAATTGACTGAATAATATGTATTTTATAACTGTGGTCCCTGCTGAAATACTGTCTGAATTACAAGTTTTTAAATTTTTTTTTTCAGTACTGCAGTTAGACAGTGGGACAAGTGCAGCAAAGATACAAATGTATTTAAAATTTCAATGAGATAATAAATTAGTAATTTGCATTATGGAAATAATGTGTGCTTTGAAATGGTTAAAGTGTGTGCAGATAGTTTGTCAGATATAACTATAAATGGAACACAAAATGATCTTCACAGAACAAAATCTATGGCTTGCCATACAATATGGTTAACTGTCAAAGTCAATAAAGGCCCATGAAGGAATTATCAAAAGATGGGTCGTTTTAAACTACAAGACTGGAAACCTCTGAAATCTCAGCAGCTTGACAGTGAACTAAATGAAAGCAAATAGTCTTTGGCGTTTTCAAGGGTGCCAAAACCAATAAACCTGTCTTTCTAGAAACAAAATAGAAACAAAAAATAAGCGGCGGGAACAAACACAACCTACAAAAGCTGTACTCCAAGGTTAGCCGCAAAACAGGAACAAGAAGCACTCCAAAAACACAAACCTCCGGCAGGGCAGCTCGCTCTCTGGGCACTATTTACTTTTAAGGGAATCGTATTGCATTTGCATATATTAATTTCATTTTCTGTGTTTTTTTTATACACGTAGTTTGTCAAGTTTGTAGTGTAGTGAAAATCAAATAAGGGTAGCATAACAGATGTTTACTTTAATTGCACAAACACTGTGTCGGAGTAGGTAATGGATAATAAGTACTGATTTTTAAAAACTGGACATGGGTAACTTGAGCTTGTTATATAATATTATACTGCACTATATTTCTAAGCTCATTCTCTTTCTCTTAACGATACTTTCCTTAAAGATATATTACTTATTTATGGAATAATACAAATTTTGCGGTCAACTTGAAAGAAAGACAGATGGGAAATGTAAAAGTGAAGCCTGAGGTCAAATGCGACATATTTGGATGCAAACTACAATATGATATTGCTATCAATATGATACTGTCTGTAGAGTTTATAGTAGCACTTTCTATTACAGCTTGGTAATAATGTGGTAATAACGAGTTAACAAGTTTGAAACAAAAGGTAATAATGCGGAAATTTACAACTTATTAACGCCCAAATAAAGAGTAATAACCAGGTAATATCCAAGTAATATCATGGTAGCAACAGCCGTTACAACTGAGTAATAGTCCACTGAAATTTGATGGTAGAAACAACTGGTAATACTGTGGAAACAAAGATATGCCCATGAAGCCAAACCAATTAGTAATAGTAGCATAATAATCTGGTAACAATATGGTAACCTGCTAGCAATAAGGAAGTAATGTCTATGCATTTGATGCATGGACAAAATGCATTAAATGCATTTAACTGCATAATTATAAGGTAATATTGGCTGATGTATTAGCATATTCAGATAGTATTACCATATTATAAAGCTTGAATTATGCAAAATGCAAAACCAACTTTTTCTATGTAACACCACATTAATAACCTGTTAAAGCAAACTTCAAGAAGTGTGATCAACCTGGAAATAGTGGTAGTTTCTTTTGTAATAAGCAGGAATACACTACAATACAATTGGTTGCAAAGCCAGCTTCTAACAAACAAATGATACGTTTCCTAGGAATGAGGTCATACTGTAGACAGTGGATCCCAAACTATGCAGAGAGAGAGGCATCCCTCTCATCCATGGTCCATGATAAACATCTTGGCATGGATGTCAGACTGACTTGAACGATGGACATAGACGCAGAATTTGATGACCTTAACGTGGCACTGTCATAAGCCCCGACCTTGGGCCTGCCCAGACTGGACTTAACTTTTACTACTTACTTTATAGACCAAAAAGGCAACTACATGACATCTGTTTTATGCCAGCCTCATGGGGGAAGCTTAAACCTGTCGTTTGCTTTCCCTACAAGTTAGACCCAGTAGCATCTGGTCTTCCTCACTGGCTGTGCTACCATCCTATGACATCATGGGTTATTCTGATGTAGTTCTTATGGTTCCACATGTTGTGTGACATATCTTATGAGCCCAAAAGACATCACACTTTTCAGTACAAAGATGGCTCAGACATCACACAACACTGTCAATAATTAATATCGCTGCATGTAAATTGGCTGCTGGAAAAGCTGACAATATTTACACTAACTCCTGTTGTGCATTCGGTGTAATGCATTATTTTGGTACCCTGTGGCAGCACAGGGGATTCCTCACTTCATCAGGTAAACACATCGCACACTACACCTTTGTCACCCTTATGGAGGCTGACACAGGCTGTTTTGCCACAGCATGCTGTTGCTGGGGTTAAATGTGAAGCTCATACCTCCTCCTCTGTTCCTGTTTCTCTAGGTAACACAGCTGCGGATGATGTAGCTCAGTCTGGGTCCTTTTTCCCTTTCATGAATCTGTTTTCAACACTTGTTGACCTTGGCCCAAATGCTGACCTGTCCTCACTTTAGTCTCTTTCTGGTGCACAGGAATGGTCCCTCTGAGCTCATTCAGGCAACTTTCTCCAAAGAGGAGTGTGCGTAAGGTCCTGACATTAAACCATTTTTGCTACGTGCACTCTTCCATGTGTACGCTAAGCTCTCCCATGGGAAGGACCACATGTGAAAGGGGGGAATGTGGGCTGCTATGAACAAGGTTTTCAACTTTTGCAGCCAAATATCGTAGAAGGTGCGTTATTTGTGCAGAACATAATGCCTCAGGTGCTATACGGGTACCTCAAGAAGGACATCCCCCACCCGATAGATCCTTTGAACATTTAATAATGGATTTTATCTCAGCCCCTTTGAGATTATGTTTGGAAGGTCTCCATTTACTGGTCTGGGTCCAGTTAAATCTACATTGATAAATGGTTACTATGAAGTTGAAAATTTAAGATACTGTGCAATCTTGCCTGCATCTCTTTCTGCCCCTCACACATAGATCAAAGTATTACTGCCCTCCCCAGGTATGGCAGTACAACATCCACTGAAGCCGGGGACTGGGTACTCGTCAAGGATCCCAGGTGGAAATACCAGAAGCAACGAAAATACCCGGGACTGTTTCAAGTTCTCTTGACAACAGAGGCAGTGGTGAAAGTGGCAGGGAAAGTCCCTTGGATGCATGCCAGCCACTGGAAGCTGAAGGAACACCTCCCTCCAACAACGGGGAGCTCAGGTGGTACCCCTTCAGGAACTAGCAGCTCCCACCACTGCCCCAAAAGGGGATGGCCGGATGGGAACATCACCTTTCACTGCAATGACAGAGCAGAGGGACAAGGACAAGTGTATACCAATTATGTGTTATGAGGTAAGTATGCAGAGTACATTCTTGTTGAAAACATTCAAATTCATGCAATCATTGTAGCTCGCACATAACTGTACCAAGCCTTATTTTGTGAAATAGACTTATAAGAGAGACTCCAATAAATCACTGCCCCTATGTATGCAGTAGAAGGATTTCATATAGGTGAGAGCCATTGTAAAGGTAAACTACTAGATTTGCATTGCCAGATCAGAGCTATTTAGTTTCTGGTAACCTTGCCGGTGCTTGTGTTCCTGTTTTAGGGGAAGACTTCTTAAAGGAAGATGCTACTGTATTGTATTCCCTTGATTAGACAAGCCGACTCAAGTGAGTTTGTTCCCCATCATTCACAACACTGTGGCGCTATCCCTTAAGGTTCAAGAATTCTTAGCATACAGATACTGATATGGCACATACAGGTCCAAGGAAGAGATAATTGCATTCTCCATGGTAGTAGAAAGGCATCTTAATAAATCTGTAATAGTCTTTTCCTTCAAGCAGAGGGAGATAAATGATGTGTGGCAAATTATTATACAAGATAGAATGGCATTAGACTTTATCTTAGTTTCACAGGGGAATGCTTGCAAAGTTGTGGGTTCAGAATGCTGTACCTACGTATCCACCGCTACTACTGCTGTTTATGATGTGATAGGTTGGAACTCCTAAGCAGGAAGTGCAGCCAGTCACTGGGTCCTGGGAGCCTCTGTTTTGAAAACCATCCTCTCTGTGGCGAGTCTCTAGCACAGTTGCCAGATTTGTATCCAACCCCAGACTGGATTCCACCGCATGCTGATCATTCAGAGGAAATCAGAGGATGAGAAACTGAAGAAATGTCTATGATGGACGATTGGTATAATGCAAGGCTACTGATGTGGAGTTTTGTATCGTTCAAGAATTAACATGTCAGATGTCTTGCTCTGAGGAATAGACCACTGACATTGAATACTTGCTTAGCTTATGTAAATTAGTAAATTAGGCAAGATTGTCACACATGACAAAAAGGGAGGAAATGTAATGGAAGCGTCTGTCTGTAGAGTTTAGCTGTTTGGCAGCAAGAACTCTGTCCCTGTTAGGCCAAACAGAATTAACAGTTTTGACTTGAATTATGACTCCTACTGCAGCTCATGTGTTGATGATTTTTGTATTAAAGCTGTTAAAATCTTTAATGGTTCTTTGTGATGTTTGTGTTTGGAAAGGTAAATTCCACCACAATAGCCACCAAAACTGGTTAGTTTTGCTAAAGCAACATCCAGTACAGCCTCACAAGCACAACAGAAACAGTTATGAGAGTGTAAGAAGTAAAACTAATATTTACCTTATAAGACTGTTTATATTACATTTGACACATGAGTTTTTGTGCCAACAGATGATCAATACTTTCTTTAAGACCTGTGCACGGCATGCAGTAATGTCCTTTAATGCCATATCCAAAATGGCTGCTTTTATATCACAAGTCAGTAGTTTTTGCAATGGAAATCTTTAGCCTTACAAATATCATTGATTTGATTTTTTTGGTAAATCCCTCAATGGCATTTGTTTTGCTTTCTCTGCAATGCACCTATCACAATGAAAAACAAAACTAAGCACAGCTTTGATTTATTTGAACTAATAAACACATTATATATAACCTGTTCTTGCAGTAATTATTGTACCACAAGTCGAAATGTAACGTTTTGCAAAAAGTTTCATGATTTTAAAAACAGAAGCAGTCTAGTCCTCCAAATGCAATGAGCAATATTTGCTTGATTGTGTCATGAATACCTGAAATATCAAATATGATCTTCAAAAACACCAAAGCTGTCAATTATTTTTCCACTTTATTTTATTTATTGAAAGTCCAAAAATTTGAATTTTCCACCCACTATTTGACACCAGACACATGCTTTGGTGCTAAATACAGCCATTAACGGACACATAATACATATATAAACATGGCTTGGCAAAATGTGAATGAAATTTTTAAGTATGAAGAATTTAGTTTGTCTAGTAAACATCACAATACTATCATCGTAGTGTGTAGTGGCCTATTTACCAGAAGACAGGTCCTTGCTGCTGTCTCTTGCAACTGCTTTTGAAGCTGACTGCTGATGAACAAAGCCAGTTTCAGGTTGGATTCTTTAAAAGGGCAAGGTTCACTCCAGAGAGAGATGTCTACAAACCTAGCTAAGGCAATGATGGATAGGTTAATAAGAACAGTGATGGCAGCAATAGCATTAGCTCCTGGCCTGTCTGAAGAGTTTTGTGCCATCAGCAGTGGGTTGTGTCTTGACTGGAGTAGTTCTAAGAGTGCTTTTTCGGCCAGTTTATGGTTGACCAACAGACGATTTGTCACACGCACTATATCATTCTCACTCAAGTCCAACTAACCTATCCATCTTCCTTAGGTACCTTTGCAGGCACTTGTTCTCTCTTCCTGATGTGGCAGCAAAACACAACATGTACTTCAAAGCTCTTGGTTTAGTGCACAGTGCCAACATAACCGGGAGAGAGCAAGCACATTGGGGTTACTCTGAAACATTTTTCAAATCAGAAATTGGAAATTCAAGTTCACTACATGAATCATCACAGTTTTTAATTCATCCTTGAGGAGTAAATTTGCACCAGGTCCCACTTTGTCCCGGCCCTCGTTCTTGTCCTTGTGTTTTGTCTTGCCATTTGCCGGGATTAGCGCTTCACCTTGGTCATTTGCCAGCCCAGTTTGTAGCCCTGCATTATGTTTTTTCCTTTCCTGATGCCAAAGATGTTGGAGTGTTATTTATTTATGTTAGTAGGCATTGCAACTTTCTTGTGCACAGGTTCATAGAAAGTCCAGGCAACAGAGTTTTGAAAACTCCCAATCAGGATTTTATTTACATGCTCCTTGAGTGCAAAGTGGACAAAATACACTTCAGTCTCACCCGCCCAGTTGAATCCAATAAGTAATATTAGCTGCACTTGAGTCAAACTTTGTTCAAAATTTTACCCACAAGGTTTTGCAGGGTGTAAAACAAACAACTCTCTGTAAGAGTTGACTTACCTCAAGGCAAAAGATGTTATCTAACACAGCTCTACCAAACAAGGTAAAATAGAGTTGTGTGTTTCCAGCTTAAAGTTTAGTTCTCCTTAGTTTCATCTATCCATTCAGGTTTGGCTGTACATTTTACACAGAGTTCAAGTTTTAACTCGGGTACAACAAAATTTGCACTGCAACTAAACAGCAATTTCCACAAAATTTCCTCCTCTGTCATTGACTCATTTATCTGTGCATTAGTCTGATTGAATACCTGGTCTGGTATCAGTGACACCCATGCAGGCTTCGTGAGGAGGAGGTCGGCCTAAACACAGCCTAGCTGTGGGCTAAAGGCTAATTACATTTCTGACTTGCTGAAATGTACACCGTCTCCTGAGAGAGCATTCTGGAATAACACTCAACCCTGTATCGGATATCTGATGATTGATTTTTACCTCATAATTACTTTGATGTATTAATAAATCATCCATTTCTTTTGTAAATCTAGGGCCTGGTAGTGTCATGGGAATCATTTGCTGGTGTATGTTACTCTAACCAAAAGTTGAAAGGTTAGAGTGCACAGAGGAGCACATGCATGTAATTGCATTAGCCTGTGACACTGATTGCCAAGATTCATTGTCACAGCATAGGATTTGGCCTTGGAAAATAAATTTTCCATGAGTGAATGTGTGTGTGTGTGTGTGTGTGTGTGTGTGTGTTTATAACCTTCTTTAATAATAATAAAATATTTTATTCATAGGAGCCTTTCAAGACACTCAAGGACTCCTTATAAGCAATTAAATAAAAAAAATTCAGTACAAATAAAATACCAGTTGGAAGGCATCATTGAATTAAACCACTGAAGCACAACTCTGTGTGAGTTTCTCTGTTTACCTAACTTTAATTGTCAAATTGTGATGATTTCTTTGGATAGCTTAATCTGTGTAGACAGGAAAAAAAAATACCTCAGATGGAAATTGTTATTTTATCCAATATAGCTTTTCTACAAATTTGTTATATAGCAATTCTTAAAATCATTTTCAGCTCCATATTTTCCCTTAGGTAGCTTTGCATGGTTTACACTTAAAAATAATCCTAATATCTGCTATACTGGGCCTTGGCCTAGTATAAGATAGCACTCTCCCTTTAAGTTGACTTTCTTCTTACTGTCTGCCGCTCCTAAACAAAATGTTTGAAGAACAAATGGGTGGGAATGCTGTGCTAATAACCAGAGCTGTGCGCCTGAGATATGGAGGAAATCCCCTATATTTGAAATCATGCAGATCTACGAGTTTAAAAAAGCATTTGTAACTGAGATTTCGGACCAGTCTGAAGCTTTAGGCTCACAGGGATTACCCATGCATACTTTGACGTCTTTATTTGAAACTTTCTCTATGTTTAATATGAGAATCCACCACTGTAACAGCATATAAATGGCAGAAAAATAGGAAGGTGTGTTAGGTCTACATCATAATTTAACACTTAACCTTTAAGTTTAACCACATTCTTCTCGGTATCCACACTTACAATTGTAAAACTCGTTACTCACATTGATATACTGCTTTTCTAGTCTTTCCAAGCCATCATTTAATCATACACACATACAGGGCTTTATTCTATATATCTATATACTTTAAGCACTTTATCTTCCTTTTGGCCAATTTAGGATCACCAATTAACTTGAAATGCATGCCTTTAGACTGTGTGAGGAAGCTGGAGTACCAGGAAGAAACCACGTGGGCACAGGCAAACTCCTCATAGAAAGACCAACCACTAGAGTCAAACCAGCAGCCTTCTTATTGTGAGGCAAGAGGGCTAACCACTGTACCACCATGCCATCCCAATGGCACAACAACTGGTTTCCACACTGGCTTTGTGATGCCAGAAAATCATGACTATAAGTAATGCACATAAGCCAAACTGTGGTTTGATTGAGCACGCAGAAGCATTCTTCCAGTATTAGATTCTGCACATACATTCAACTGGCATCCATTTGACACCCCCAAAAAAAAAAGGCAAAACACATTTTTGTGTAGATTTGGACTTGACAGATTTTCACTGGGGAAAGTGGATATACTTTTGGGTTGGTTGCTACACACTATTTTGACAAATTTTTGGTAAAGTAATAGCTTACCTCATAGAAATGGAAAGGATCAATAAAAAGCTCTAAAAATTCCATTCCCATATAACTATCCTGCATTCTCCATTATGTTCAGAGGGAAAGGCAATCAGTGTTTTTGCTATTTATTTGCTTTCCTTCTGCTGATATACGCAGTAGGATTGGAGTCCTCATAGTGGTAACCCAGGAAATGGTGGAAAAGACTTTTACTGTGCTTAATGCTGTGAAGGGGTCTAACATGACTCACCTATGACTGTTAGCGTGTGAGCCCTTTATCCTGTATTGTGAATTGTGTAACTGTCATCCCCAACATGTGCAGACTTTGTCACCAATTTAGATTGCACGATATTTTGAGAAAATACTTTTTCCCTCAAAAAAATAATTGAGAATGCAGTTTAGTTTTATGGGAGACATGGTTGGCAGCAGAGTGTGTAGCTGGAGGGCACTGACTGTAGACCATAACTCTGGGGTGTCAAATTCATTTCCATTCATGGGATATGTGATCTCAAGTGGCCAGAGCAGTAAAATAATAAAAAATTTATAATATACCTCTAGATTACATTCTTTAATGCTTAAAAAGTACAATACATTCTGAAAATGTTCACAATTACTGAACAGATGATAATGAGTTAAAATGTTATATGTAAATAAGACCACTTCCAGTTTGTCTGCTGTCATTAGGCACAGATCCTTGGCTTAACCACATTCAGTGTGGTATAACAGGTCATGGGGGTAATGTCTTTGTCTGTTAAAACGATGTAAAAATGACAACAGTGAAGACCGATGGCTCAGATGAAATTAACAATTTGGAAACCATGCTCATGATGTGATCCATTTTTAATGACAGAACAGTGCTTCCTGGTGCAAAACAGAATAGTCCAAAAAAGTCCAAAAGAATAAACCCACTCCACTGCAATTCCCACACTTTCCGAAGCCATTCAAAAAGGGACAGATCAGGTTCTGACCCATGGAATATATGTTCGACATCCATGCCATAACTTCTGATTTCAGGGTACAATCCAAGAAGTACAATGGCAAGCATTGTTCTTTATAAGAGAGTTTGATAATAATTTGGTCAAGGATTTAATTTGAGTTGTTTAAAATGACAAGAGAAAACTTAAACATATCAAAGATCCTTTAATTTATTCCAGTAATTATACTCTGTACAAGAATAAATAGAGAAAAGAATGAATCCATCACTGACACGAAACCATTCAATCCATGAAATATCCATCATAAATATCCAAGGGTATTTTGAGTCAGATAGACGACTGAGGGGAGTGAGGAAGTAGAGTTCTCTTCTGTCCCACTCATGGGAACTAATAGAGTTAGCCTGAGGATATTAGCCTGCAGTGGAGGAGAAATGCAGCTACAGCACAGTTCTTACAGTCAGGCTGAAGCAGTTAGTGGATACTTACACCTAAAGCAGCACAGCAAAAGCTCTTCTCATACATTTTTAGTATGGGTGGCATGACTGGTAGTGAAGACACTTCTCCTGGCCGTGTTAGTTTCAGCCAAGAGAAATTGTGTATGCCACATAATTGATGCACCTCTCTTTATTTACTACATTCTTTTAGTTGCCCACAGTGAATGAAAAAGCTGTGCTTTCCCTTAACTTTCCAAAAATAATTTTGTTTTTTCTCTCCGTGTTGGCCCTGCGACAGGCTGGCGACCTGTTCAGGGTGTAAATGGACTAGTTCTTATATAGGGCTTTTCTACTCTGAGCGCTCAAAGTGCTTTATACAAGTTTGCATTTACCCATTCACCCAAGCACTATTTCAAAGTGTTATACGGTTGCATCAGAGAGCAATTTGGGGTTCAATATCTTGCCCCAGGATACTTTGGCATGCAGATTGGAGCAGCCAGTTTAAAATGATGTCGGCCCACCCTTTGCAACCATAACAGCTTCAGCTCGTCTGGGAAGGCTTTACACAAGGTTTAGGAGTGTTTATGGGAACTTTTGACCATTCTTCCAGAAGTGCATTTGATGGTGGATGAGAGGGCCTGGCTCACAGTCTCTGCTCTAATTCATCCCAAAGGATTTCTATCAGGCTGAGGTCAGGACTTTGTGCGGGCTAATCAAATTCTTCCAAACCTGCTTTGTGCACTGGTGTGCAGTCATGTTGGAACAGGAAGGGGCCATCCCCCAACTGTCAAAGTTGGGAGCATGAAATTGACCAAAATGTCTTGGTATGCTGATGCATTAAGAGTTCCTTTCACTGGAACTAAGGGGCCGAGTCCAACTCCTGAAAAACAACCCCACACCATAAACCCCCCTCCACCAAACTTTACACTTGGGACAATGCACTCAGACAAGTACCATTCCAATAGCAACCCTGACTCATCCATTGGACTGTGTGACGGAGAAGTGTGATTTTTCACTCCAAAGAACACGTCTCCAATGCTCTAGAGTCCAGTGCCAGTGTGCTTTACACCACTCCATCTGATGCTTTGCATTGCACTTGTTGATGTAAGGCTTGGATGCAGCTGCTCGGCCATGGAAACCCATTCCATGAAGCTCTCTACTCACTGCTCTTGAAGTAATCTGAAGGCCACATAAAGTTTGGAGTTCTGTAGTGACTGACTCACCGCTTCAGGGCTGAGTTGCTGTCATTCCCAATCACTTCCACGTTGTTGTAATACCACTAACAGTTGCCTGTGGAATATTTTGTAGTGAGGAACTTTCATGGCTGAACTGTTTAGCACAGGTGGCATCCTATCACGGTACCACACTGGAATTCACTGAGCTCCTGAGAGCGACCCATTCTTTCACAAATGTTTGTAGAAGCAGTCTGCATGCCTAGATGCTTGGTTTATACACCTGTGGCCATGAAAGTGACTGGAACACCTGAATTCAGTGATTTGAATCGGTGATTGAATACTTTTGACAATATGGTGACTTAAAATATCATCATGGAGGAATATATTTACACCTGAGATATATATACCTTTATTGATATGTATGCGTGTTTGCATGTGCATGTGCTGTACAGTAATCACATGAGGACAGATGTGCACATATGTGCATGTGGCTAAGTGTATCAGGGACTTGAGTGCAAAGTCTGCCAGCTATACCCACCTCAAACCAAACTGGCCACGTCTCTCTCTGAACTGCGATTTTAATGAGCAGGTGCCAGGGAAGCGGAACAAAAGGCATTAAGCAGCTCGTCTCTCCTGATTGCAGGCAGCCACGCTCTTCTAAGTGAGGGATAAACGTGCACTCTCTGCAGTCCTCACTGCATCTGTGTGCATGTCTGTGTCTGTGCCATGGATACACCGATTCCTTTGGAAAAGACAGCAGTTTCAATCTTAATGAAATAATTCTGCAGCAAGAATGAGACTACTATTTACTCCAGAGTTCCCCAACCCCTGGGCTGTGGACTCGTACCGGTGCCGTGAGTCATTTGGTACCAGGCCAGTGCTGAAAGAATAAATGACTTACATTTTTTCAAAATATCACAGTTTTTATGCGGGTTATATCATTTATTTTGTTGTATTTATCCGCCTGGTCCATGAAAATACTGTCTGACATTAAACCTGTTCATGGAACAAAAAGTTTCTTTTTATTTTCATTTTAAAAATGTAATGTTTCTTGACTGCCAATATTTTTTGAGACTAAATAATAACTACAGAATTAGAATTTCATTCGGTACATAAATCACTGTCAATAGAGTTACGTACACAGTGTCTATGAACTAAACATCTTTAGTGAAAAGGGAGATGCAGACAAAAAATAAATAGATTCTATATGAACCCTTCATCGATCTCTCACCTTTGTTCACCAAAGCATTGCAGCTGTCAAAAATTCAAGACCCACTGGGCTCCAAGCTTCCCCAGATCCGGATCTCAAACTTCTCCATTTAAACAATGATAGCACAGCTCCAAACATGATTTCTCTAAAACAAGCAGACAAATGGTAAATGTAGAAACCACAGGAGCCACTACTGACAAACCAGGAAATGAGCACTCTGAATATTTTGTCTGTGCTGATGCCTGTGCATAATTTCGCCAAAGTAAATAAACTGTTGGGCAAATGTCCTTGTTGCCATTATTATACTTCCAACATACGTGCAATTACAGAGGTCATTCTTCAGGCTAAAATCTGCTCAGAATGAAGCCAGGTGTGGATGCGTCACAGGTTAATCTGGTTGGATGGACAGTCACACTCTGCCGCGGTGTAGCACAAGCAGACTAACATAAACTTGACCCGAGTGCTGATGACATAAAGCGTATGCTTTAGTTGTAGGGCTGATAATCCTCCAATCACACAAAAACGTGTGGGAAGATAATAATCGCAGTAAGAAGAGTTTATTATGATACAGGCATTGGCTCGGTCACCTATATCGCTCTTTAGCGTTGTACATGGGAATGTCACCAGTTAAACTCAAAAGCGCCAATTTTTTTTTGGTCAAAAACAATGCGACAGCTGGCCGTTGTGCCATGTTTAGAAAACAAACAAACAAGCAAACGGATGACTTTTTTTTAAAGATGAAAAAGGCCAATATAGTGCTTGTTTTCTGGTTTGTCAGTAGCAGCTCCTGAAAAGGAAGTCACATACGACACATCTGTTTCACCCTGGCCAGTCAGTCGAACACCAATTAATCTGAAACACCAGCAGGTGGCAGCTACTTGTTTGATCTATGGTAGGAACTGGGAACTTAGAACCATATTTTTACCCCATACTGTTTATAGGGAGACCAGATCAAATGAACAAGTAAATAAATAAATGTAGAGCATGTGTGTGTGGGACAAAGTGATACATATTAATAATGCTGAGAGTAGTACATGTAAAAGATAAATAAATACAAAGGCTAATGGTTTGGAATGCGAAAGATGAAAATGTACTGTATTATAGTTTCCGTTTATGGTCTCATGTGTTCACTCCTGTATTATTTTTTCTGTCATAATAGCTGTTGATACTGTTCAGACTCACTTTGTAGAAACTAGACCCAATCTAAATGTGGGACATAAATATGTGAGGTGGGGGGACATCACATGCTGTGATGTTCCACACAAAGTGGCACAACTTCTTCATCTCTGCTTTATCGCTCCCCTTTGACTCTATTCTATTCATCTCTAGTTGTACTTCCAAAAAATCTCTTTCTGTGCACTATAAGATATATGGTCCCTCCGTATGCAGTAATGTGCAAATGTCTTGTGCCAGCCCTCATTTCTTTATATGTTGCTTTCGAGAAGCCGGACTTTCTTTTAATTTTTAAAGTGATCTTGAGCAATAATTCTCCAGGTTTTCTGAAGGTTTTTCAAAATTTTCTTTGGACAGTTTCTGCTTTTTCACTCAATTTCAGTCCAGTCCTTTAAAAAAACAAAAAAAACAGACAATTTGGTGGAAAAATAAATTCTCTTCTGCCTACATTCTATATGACTATAGAAAGTGATGTACACAATTATGTACATGGTGACCGAAGGGGTTAAGCCACTCAACACTGAACTCTGGATCTTTCAAGCAGAATAAAGGTGCCTAACTAAAGTTAAGAATCACTGTTGTGTACACACATTTATTTGTGATATATTTGACAAAATGTATTTTGATATTTTTGCACTTTTTTGTAGCGAATGTGTAAAGAGCAGGTCAAGAGAAGGTACAACAGTAAGTGTCTACAGCTGTCCATTAAACATGATGGAGGCTCTGTAATGGTTTGAAGCTTCAGTTCAGCCAGTGGTGTTGGAGATCTTGTCAAAATTGATGGAATTATGAACCATCTTGCAATACCACCCTGAAAGGATCTACTTGGGAGGGGCCTAATTTTTCCCAGACTGCCAGTAGGGTAAAGAGAATACCTGGGTAGAAAAACACACAATGGACCACTATGAGTCATGGATCGACCTCCCCGGAGCTCAGACCTCAACAGTATTGAAGCAATGTGGGATCATCTTTGCAGGGAACAGAACAAAAGGCAGCCAACTTCCAAAGAAGAGCTTTGGTTGTTGTGCTCTGTGACCACACATCTACAAGATTCTTGTTCTTCAAGAAGCTTGGAGATCTATTACTGAAGATTATTTAAAGAAATTACAAGAAAGGTTGCCTGAGAGATTTTCTGGCTGTGTTGAAGAATAAAGGTGGTCATCTGAAACTCGTTAGAACTGTACAATCTTGGTTTGCCTTTTATACTGTAGTTCCTTTTTGATGAAGCTTGTCTGGGTGATCCTGAAGAATCCTGCTGCAACAGTCTTAGGCTGCAGGGGGGCTATGCATGATGCACTGAACATTTCTTCTCCGCTCATCTCTTTTCACTCTGTTTTTACACCACTACCGTATTTAATCATTAAACTCTGGCACTCTCTCCCATAGTTTACCGTCTGTGCTGTCTCTTTCTGATCTCTTCTCCCTCCCCTCACCCACAGGCAGCCACAGTAGATGACTTTCTGAGCCTGTTTCTGCTGGCGGTTTCTTCCTGTTAAAATGGAGTTTTTCCTTGCTACTGTTGCCAAGTGCTTGCTCATAAGGGTCATGTGACTGTTGTTTCATTCTAACATTACCTTACAATATAAAATGCCTTGAGCTGGTTGTCACTATATAAATAAAACTGAATTGAATTATTATTTTATGTTTGTATGTGTAAGTCACTACACCTATTTCCAATTTTCCAAGCAAAATATTTTTTTTTTAAAAAAAAAGGGGTGGCTCAAGACTTTTGCACAGTGCTGCATATGTAAATATAAAATTCCATGAACTAGCTAGTTGTTAAATCATCATTGTGCTGTGTCAAGGAACTACAAAGGTGACAACAAAGTAAAATGTCATCCATTAATACTCAAAGGTTTTGTATGATAAGAAAATATCACTGGTAACGCCGGTGTGAGCATCAGAACCACAAGGCAGAATAGACAGAGCTCACAGTCTATGCTCTTGCTCTTCACCAACAAAAAATAATTTAAAGGACATCATGACAAATATAGATAAATGTCAACAAGATACACAAATGCAGCCAAAAGAAACATAAAAGGTAAGTGAATGAAACAAAGAGCCGTGATGCACATACTGATGCAGACAGTGTGTGCATGTGCCTGTGAGAGACAGAGAGACTGACTGGAAAGACACAATGTGTGCACAATGTACACCATGTGATCATTTGTAATAGTAGGATTCATTAGCAAAGTGCTTGTACAGTATCAGTCCAAAATCCAGTCAAGTGTGAAGTTCATTCAGATGCAAAAACTGAAGGTAAATCTAAATACACAGCAGAAGACTAATGTATGCCTTAAAATCAAATTATGGTGTGCATGTGAGGACAGAGACTGAATGAAAACTATAATTGGCTAGTCTTAAAATCAACATGTTGTGCAGCACATCAAACATATGCCTGAAAAATTGATCTCTAATATGCAAGTGGTTACGGATCATCAAAAAATTAAAGAAAAGTAAAATGTTCTTCATTTGCATCTTCATTACTCAGCGAAGCATGCAGAACATATGCAGGTAAGCACAGGTGGATTTCACTTAGGGGAGGTCCAACTTTGGTGCATACGGGTTGACTGCCATGGTTTACTGGGACACTTGATCCATCATTCACCTGTGCATTTCCTTACTGTGATGAGTCAAAATGTCAGCTGTGAAAAAAATCTGTTGCGCACAGTGGTTCGTTTACGCTTATGTTATAATGCAGTGCTACAAAAAAAAAAAAGAGTTAATCATGAATTGTAATGCTGTTGATTAGTATGTATACACGGTAAGATTTGTCCCCCTGACGTGACCCTTGGCTGTGTTTCTGCAAGAGTGATCTGACACAGATTATTTGTGCTGACAGAGCTATCCATGCCAGTGCTAAACAGATAAGGTCATACAAATTGGGGATGGGGGGTATCAGTTATTTTAGGAGTGGTAACCAAAACACCGGGGAATTCCGACAATAAGCAAAGTGGTTAACTTGCTTGAGAGATAAAAATGTCTTGGTTGTACAATTGATGACTTTTGAGGTTTTTCTACTTTTAATTTGGTTATCTGCCAAGATAACCTTGTCAGTGTTCGACACAGCTCTGAAACAAAATCCCGAAAGGTCAGCGAGGACAGGAGTGAACAAAAATCAATACCAGTGGCTGTGATCACAGAGGACATTTTCAGTTACAAGAGTTTTGCCACTTAGAAAATAACTTTATCTGGCTTTGTGGCACATTTTAGGTACAAGACAAGGTTATAAAGAAATAATGGAGTGGGCCATACACTAAATCATAAAATGAAAATAAAAACATCAGATTTTTAAAATTAGAAATGGTTTGCAGGTGTAGATTCATTGCAGCATATTCTCTAACAAGGTTTGTAGGGCACAGGCATTTTGAGTGACAGCAGGCAGTTATGAGAAATTAGTGCAATAGCCAATGGCAACGAAAAGAACTATACTGAGATGTTATCTAGGCTGCATTTCAGACAGATGCAAAAAGTCTGTCATTGGAAAATATTTCCTCTTAATTTTCTGCGATGACCTGGTTGATTTGGTTTTGGCAGCACAAACATGCACTGATGCCCTAAGGCTTAAAGAGAATGCTGTGTAGGTGTGTGTGCTGCTTTCTTTGAGATTGCATGGCCTTATTTGAGATTGCATGGCCTCTCCGGTGTACTGCGTGACCATGAAAGAAGTTATTGTCACTTTGTAAGTGATTTTAAACCAGGCAAAGAAAGGAGACAGAAGTATTTTGTGACAAACAAAATGATAACTGCTCTTGGTGCAGGTGAGCAGACAAGAGAAGACAATAAACAAGCAACTGGTAGGCCAGTTCATATCACAAGGTCCACATATTTAGTCTTGAAAAAAGCACAGTGTCTATAGCAAATTCCAAATAATGTAACTCTTAGAATTGAAAAAAAAAAGTAAGGAAGGGTCACTTTTGTGCAACCTGGAATCATCCACACCTCTCCCAGGCCAAGAGCAAATATTTCAGTGACAACACCTCCAGTGTGTGGAAGTTTGCTTAAAGGTTGGGTCATTCCGAAAATGAATCCCCATCAGTCAAGCTTAGACCTTACTCCCCAGTTTTCTGTGACCTTTGGGACCTGGAGGAAAAGCCCATGTTGCCTTCAAACTGTGCACAACATTTGGAACTCTTTTATTAAAGCAACAATAACAACTACACTTTACATGTACACCACGTTTTTGTTCAGTTAGAATTCAGTTTTGGATTCCAACTCCTGTGCTTTAACACAGAAATACAGAACACATTCTCAAGACAGCAAGTATTGCAATCCTCTAGGCACCCCAAAGTTATAGGTCACTGCAGGGGTGGATTGAGACAATCATTCAGGCCAAGAATGAATTGACTCCTTCCCAGGCCATCTTGTTCATTTCCATTGCAAATTTTCAAGGCCAGCCCTGTGGAAAGATGCAACACATATCAGACTGGCAATAGTTAGGCCACTGTGGTCAACTTTAGTTGATGATTGTTAAAAACTATAACTACAGATACACCTACAAAGATTCATCAAGAATACCCCAATCATAGTACATAGAAATATGGAAGAGTAAACACACAATACAATTACCAAACACTCTACAAATAAAGGTTAAATTAATAATCTTTATATTCAGCCATCCAGCACACCAGAAGTATTAAAAAAAAATCATCCTCACACACACACTGAATGAAGCTGAACCTGAGCTACCACAGCATAAGTGACTGTGTGTATTTTTGCCAGTGTTTTTGAATGACCTTCTCCCTTGCTGTGAGTTTTTTTTTTTTTGCAGCATTTATCTGCCTTTTCAACATTTTTTGTGACTGTGCATTTCATTTTGCCAAAAGGCACCCTTTACAGTCACTCCTATAGGTGTGATTAGGCACCTTCACACGTTGTGACGAGAGATTCACAATGAGAGTCATGCATGAGGGGCCTGTCAGCTCATTCGTTCCTGTCATATTATCACTGGGTCAAGCTGACTGTTCACAACAGGACAAAAAGACTCTCGGGCCATCTGGAAATGTCCCAGCCTAAATTGTCCATGCCTAAACTGTAAAATCAGGATTCAGGAGACAGACACCCTCTCTACTTTTAAAATTGAACTTAAAACTTTCCTTTTTGATAAAGCTTATAGTTAGGGCTGGATCAGGTGATCCTGAATACTCCCTTAGTTAGACAGCAATAGGCCTAGGCTGCTGGGGGGATTCCCATGATGCACTGAGTGTTTCTTCTTCAATCACCTCTTTTCAGTGTATGTCGACACACCACTCTGCATTTAATCAGTATTTATCTCTGGCTCTCTTCCACAGTGTGTCTTTTGTTCTGTCTCCCTCCCTCACCCCCAACCGGTCGGGACAGATGACTTCCTCTCCCTGAGCCTGGTTCTGCCGGCAGTTTCTTTCTGTTAAAAATGAGTTTTTCCTTGCCACTGTTGCCAAGTGCTTGCTCATAGGGGTTGTGTGAGTGCGTGTTTAGGTGATCACTTTGATTGTTGGGGTTTTCTTTGGATTATTTCAGGGTCAGCCCTGCAACAGGCTGGCGACCTGTCCAGGGTGTACCCTGCCTCTCACCCTATCGTAGCTGGAATAGCCTCCAAATCTCCCCTGGTGACCCTGAAAAGAGAATGGATGGATTGTTTTAGGGTCTTTACAATATAAAGTGCCCTCAGGCGAGTGTTGTTGAATTAAAAAAAAGAGTACAATGATAAAAGCTGTGGCACAACCAAATGATGAAATATCTGAAATCAGTTCTAAATGTAGTGGCAGTGTAGTGTGCTAGAACTTAATGATGTGTTAGGTCACCAGCTACTGAATTATGGCACAGTGAAACTGCTATAAAATTGCTGTGTCCTTATTATTAATCACACTACCAGGAGGAGCCACTTTTTAAATATGAATCGACTGACAGATACCTGTTACTAATGCCCAAAGTGCTGTCTTTGCCAGAATATTGTACATGTAGCAGAGCAGATAAGGTGCATCTAAGGCATTTAATATCTAAAATCCCCTTTGGCACATAGACAATTTCCAAAATTGATTCGACTGTTAATCTACCAAAAAATTACTTCATAGTCCACTTAGTCATTAATGTAGAAGTGTTTGTCTGGCATTTTTATTTTCATGGTACCCGATCCACTTACAGGAAACTTCATACTGACACGTGGATCCTTCCGGTGACCACTTTTCCCTCCACTTGAGGCTGCTGCAAAAGCACAGCAACTGGAGAGATTTCATAATAAAAGGAAATAAGCTCATCTACTTGGTGCTTAAGCAGAGGTCTGAATTGCAGCTGTTATAAGTCTGAATTGCATCATTAAATTGCAATAAGTAAAAGCTTTACAATCTCGCTCCAATCCTCATGGTCATTTCAAACTCTTCCGGTAGTGCTCTTTTTAAACATCAGTTTGCTTTAAATGTTCTGCTACAGGTCAATTGAAGAAATTCAATTGTGGCCCCAGAGGGTGGAGAAGGTACATCATACTCCCAGGCCCCTTAAAGTAATTAACGTTGCAGTTGGCTCAGGAACTGAAATCCTTCTTAAATCTCCTCATCTGCGAGGGAGGGATCCTGCAGACCTTAGAGCCTCCTGCAGCAATGAAGCAGCCGCAGACTGTCATGTCATTTGCTTGAGCAGCCCACTCGGCTAATTGGTTAGGCAGAGTTCATTTGGCTTCCTCTCTGATTTGGCTAGCCACTGGGGATAGGAGGAGAGAGTAATTAGAAACTTGAATTAAATGCAGTTTTCACAAATGGCTCGGAGGAGACTAATGGCACATAATGTGACCGCAGGTTGGCTTAATGGGTGGTGAAGCTGTCGTAAAGCCAAATGGTCATAAGTCACAAAAGAAGTCAATAAGAGAAAAGTTTTGCTTGCACTGTGTATGGTGTTGTTGTTGTTGATTTGGGGCATCAGTGAGTAGTATATTTATTCTGCACCCCTCAGTCTGACTGATGTGTGTTTGAAACATTGAAACACAACAAGAAAAGAACATTTTGCTGAATCTTTGTGGCACAATGAAAGTCCTGTGTAGATAATGCCCTGCTCATTTCAGTGAGGTAAATACTGTACAAAGCTTCAGCTAGCAGCACATGTGACCCTTACTAAACAACAAATACACTGCCTTATTTGTTTCATTTTCAATAAAAACCCAAGTGTAAAAAGTTACTTTAAAGAGGGTTAAGAGGTGGAAATATTTATTTTGAGGTAGAGTCGCTTCCTGAAGCTTGGCAAACAACCACTGGAGACTCCTTAAATTAATTGATTGAGCCAAAAAAACAAACAAACCCCAAAACAAACCAGAACAAACAAACCCCCGATACAAATATGTCTTTAAAGGTAATTTAAAAGAAGATGCTGATGTAGTAAGCTGGAGTTTCTCAGGCAGTCCCTTCCACAACTGAGGAGCCCTAACAGCAAACGCCTCTTCCCTTTAGTGTTTAAGCATTGGAATAGTCAGCAGGTTCCTGACTGAGCGCTAGTTAGTAGGGAGGCAGCTGTTTGGCTATATATTCTAGGAACAGGGCCTGAAGGGCATTCAAAGTAATAAGTAAAATCTCAAAATCAATTCTTAAACAAATGGGCATCCAGCGTAGGGTCATTAAAATCAGAGTGATGTGTTCTCTTTTCTTGTTTCTTGTAAGCCAAGGGATGACAGATTAGTGCACTTTATGAGGACCAGTGGGCAAAGCAAAAGCCACAATTTGGATTTTCTATGAATTATGACAAAATATCAAGTCACCTATGTGCATCTCTGTTTTGCTAAGCTAGCTGTCCCCTGGCTGTAGCTTAGTAAGTGTACAGACATAAGAAAAGAAGGATAGACGTACAGTATTTGCACAAGGGGAAAATATTATGAATCTTCCTCTTTAACAGATAGGTATCATTGGTGTAAATTATCTTGAGTAACTTGAGAGAGATGACTCATAGAAGATGATTAACTGTGTAGCTGTCAAATTGAATTTCAGCTAAGATACATATCTCCATTGGAGGTTTGTGTATTCAAAGGAATACAGTTCGTAATATAGTGATAAATGGAGAGGCTGGAGCAATAATGTGATGCGTATCTGAGTTATTATCAGATGTAAGGCGCAGACCCTTGTTTTTCCAAATTATAGAGGATGTATATTGTAAAATTTTAGAGCTTTTAGAGCAATAAAAACTACCAAGCTACTGTCCAGTTAATGAAAACGAGCTTGGTCCATCAACAGACTGCAGTAAATTAGTCACAACTCAGTTTGAAAAAAAAAAAATCCCTTCCTTTTGCATTTTCATCAAATTGACAATCTATGGCCACATAAAACGGTAATTGGGAGCAAGACTCTCTCGCTCTAACTCACTTTCCAGTCTTCTAAAGAAGATCTGCAATCTGCACTCACCTTAATCTATAGAGATACTGTGGGTGTATTCCTTTTGCACTTTTAGGATCTAAGCCACTAACTGTATCTTTCAACAAGACTGCATACTGTCACTTGGTCCTAAAAATAAAGATGCAAATCAGTGGACAGAAATTTGACACAGATCATCTCTCAGAGGAAACTGAAAACTTTGAGGCTGGCTCTGTGGGATAGCGGAGCTGAGCGTGCTCCTGCAGCCCTTCCACAGTAATCTGACATATGCACTGCTTTGCACTATTACAAGCTTTGAGGCGGTGATCAAAGGACTGAGCTCTAACGGGGCCAGGAAACAAAAACAGAAACAAAGGAACAAATGATTTGGTTCCGACCCCAGTTTGATGTTTACCTCTTGCTCATCGCGGCCTCTCCGCCTACTGACTTCACACAGCTATCTCCCCGTTTCATTTCCTTCGCAACACCCTGCGCACCCTCCCCACCAGCCTTTCCCTCGTGTGTTTGTCAAAGATTTTTTTTTTTTTCCCAAAAGTATGCATTCGAAACTTCCTAGACTTTGGTCCACTTGAACCAAGACTGTTCTCCCCCAGAAAACAACCCCATGGGTCCTTTTATGCAAGCTGTTACTATGAACTGCAGTTAAATTTTAAAGCTAATTTGAAATATAGCTGCTATGCGACTGTAAGATGTGGACTTGTGTTGTCACATTTTCGTACCATGACAACTGCCACCTGCCACACGCAGATTTTGTAAAAGGGTGCAAATATAAAATATAGTGAGTAAAAAGCACAACTTTTTTTCTTCCATCTTGACGTGTCTTTAAGCCTCTGCCTTTGCATCTTCCTTCTAATGTGGGCTTTTTTGGTCCTTTAAATTTGAAATCCTCCTCCGTGGTGTTTCAGGAAACACTGATGTGGACAGCTGTGGAGGACCTTCGGATGAAGCAAAAATATTACTGGCCAAGTTAAACTTTCACTATTTCAAACAAGTGTCTCAATTATATATTTTGTCCAAAAGAAAATTAAAATATGTGGTTTTCAAAAGGTTGTTTCCTATATATCAAGTGTTTATAACTCTTAAATACTGATATTGGTAGGAGCCTCAAAACAGCATTATTCAGGCTTCAGTGTTATATAACTGTACTTTAAGTTAAAAGTTTTTATACACTTCTCACGGACATGAATGCATTGGCAATATTAAACTTTCAGTAATTTCTGTGGGCTGTTCTTTTTCTGAGGCTGAACGATTGCACAACGAACAAACTTTCTTTGAGTAAAGAGGGTCAAGAATTTGTTGGAGATTTTTTTTATTTCTTTTGGCACAGGTCTGCCCATAACTCGAACCTAATGCCACCCGTGCTCCAAAATCAATGCAATCAAGCTCGACTGAAGTCTGTATCTGACACCATAGACAAAGAAAGCCTTCTGGAGGACAGTTTTATGGTCAGATGAGGCAAACTGAATTCTCTAAGCACAATAATCAATGGTATGTTAAGAGGAATAAAGAGGAGTCATCCAACACCAAGTAAACTGTACCCGCTATGAACCATGGGATATCTTGCTCTGTGGTTGTTTTGCTGCCAATTCTGTCTAGAAGACAGCTCCAACACCTAAACAGGATCTTGTTAAAGCACCTCTGGTCAAGGTGCTAAAGGATATTTAACTAAACATTGAGTGTAATGCATGAATATGTTTGTGTTCAACCCAAAATTAACTATAACGTGTACACAAAATTTTATTAATTTGTTCATTTATTCCAAAAGATTTATGTTATACACTAAATATGCCCAAGAAAAAGATCAGGTTAAAAAGAAAACCCTGAAAGCCTGATATTGCCTTGACATTCCTGACAATAATGAATGCATAGACTTTCGCCAGCAACTCTATATTTCAAATCAAGGTCAACAGACATGTTACTATTAATGTTTACTTTAAAACCATAAATACTGTATACAATGCTTCACAATGCCGAGGTCACGCAGAACGGACCTATTAACATTCTCTAACAATAGGCACAATTCATGTGACAGAAAACATTTAGAAATGATTGTGGCTGAAGTATTCAGAAATTTACTGAAGGTAAAATTGTAATACTATGAATTAAAATTGAAAGTATTCATATTCATATGATTGTACTGGATATGAATAAAAACACTTAAATATTATAGTATAAAATAGACATTGAATATTGTAGTATTTGGTTATTATTGTTGGTGGGTTACTGGTGGATTATCATGTGCAGAAGTAAAAAGTAATTATAAGATAAACAGTTAAGGTTCAAGTATCTCAAATTTGTAAAAAAAAAAAAAAAAGCCTTATTGAGTGATGGTACTTACTTACATAACTTATATTATAATTTGACCTGGTGAAAACCCTTACAGCCACAGTAAATCTTGCATATTGAATTAAATTTAATAAAACAGTGCCTCCTACCATTTCAGAGTCATAGTTAGGGGGATGCCTTTGTTTTTTTTTATCATTATTTTATCTCTTTTACTTTTGTGCTGTTTGCAGAACAGGACGGTTTATGTCACATTCAGAATCAATGTAATTGGCTGTCATTGTGAAGTAGCTCTCTGTACCCCGTTGCTGGTGAGGGTAACAGCTAGTGCAATGGATAATTGCTAAATAGCTCATACTCTGTGTACAGGGTGGGCACCACGGACTGACTGAAGTACATACTTGAAAGAACATTCTGTACCCTCTCAGTGACTTTGAAGATATTGAATTCTGTGGTGTCTATGGGTGAGCACAGTTACATATCTGCAGAGACCTTGTTGCTTCAGATAAAGGCTCAGTGTACCTGCTATGTATTTTTCACTGAGTGCTGTGTAGAGAAAGTCTTGCACTGTTTTTGACTGTCCAGAGACAACAAGTTCAAGACACAGTAGGATTGTGGACCTGGCTTTATGCTGGAAAAGTGATACACTATATTGCCAAAAGTATTCGCCCACTCATCCAAATCATTGAATTCAGATCGTCCAGTCACTCCCATAGCCGCAGGTGTATAAACCAAGCCCCTAGGCATGCAGACTGCTTCTACAAACTTTTGTGAAAGAATGGGTTGCTTTCAGGAGCTCAGTGAATTCCAGTGTGGCACTGTGATAGGATGCCACCTGTGCAACAAGCCCAGTTGTTAAATTTCTTTGCTACTAAATATTCCACAGTCAACTGTTAGCGGTATTATAACAAAGTGGAAGTGATTGGGAACAACAGAAACTCAGCCACCAAATGGTAAGCCACGTACAATCACAGAGCGGGCTAAATGGATGTTGAGGCTCATTGTGTGTAGAGGTCGCCAACTTTTTAGTGTCAGTCACTACAGACCTCCAAACTTTATGTGGCCTTCAGGTAAGCTCAAGAACAATGCATGGAGAGATTCATGGAATAAGCTTTCTAGAGCAGTGGAGATGCGTTCTCTGGGGTAACAAATCATGCTTCTACATCTGGCAATCTGATGAAAAAAATCTGGATTTGGTGGTTGCCAGGGGAAAAGTACTAGTCTGACTGCAATGTCCCACGTGTAAAGTTTGGTGGAGGGGGGTTATGGTGTGGGGTGTTTTTCAGGCGTTGAGCTCGGCCCCTTAGTTCCAGTGAAAGGAACTCTTAATGCTTCAGCATACCAAGACATTTTGGACAATTTCATGCTCTGTGGGAACAGTTTGGGGATGGCCCCTTCCTGTTCCATCATGACTGCACACCAGTGCACAAAGTAGGTCCATAAAGACATGGATGAGTGAGTTTGGTGTGGAAGAACTTGACTGGCCTGCGCAGAATCCTGACTTCAACCTCACAGAACACCTTTGGAATGAATTAGAGTGGAAACTGTGAGCACGGCCTTCTCCTCCAACATCAGTGTCTGACCTCAAAAGGATTGTCAAAAATTCTGATAAACACAGTCCTAAATTTTGTGGAAAGCCTTCCCACAAAATGTGAAGCTGTTATAGCTCCAACAGGTGGGCCAACATCATATTAAACCCTATGGATTAAGAATTGAATAGCTCTCAAATTCATATGTGTGTGAGGGCAGATGAGTGAATACTTTTGACAATATACTGTATATTAGTGTTTCAGGGCTTAAAGCCATGGAGTTACTGGCTTTTGTTGCCCAAGAAAATAACAGAGTTTGGATACCTTTGTGAGGAGGAGTTTGAAATTAGTTGTGTCCAAGGACCCTTTGATATTGACCCAAAGAGCAATAGCACGAGTGGGGCTACTCGTGGTAACTAGTGGGCAATACACAGATGAGCAGAATCACTAAGGAGGAATAATGAGAATTATTTAGGAGTAAAGCTTGAAGAAGATAGAAATAACTACGCAGGAGCCAAAGAAGCCAGTAACTAATAATTCCACTTGACAATTGCTGAGATCAGTCAACTATACTGGACACTATAGTACTATGATCAGAGAGGCTGGGTGCTGCAAGAGCAGAATTAGATAGAAATAAGTGAACAGAGGAGGTGCTTACAAAGAAGAAGAAAAACAAAAATACTATACTCCATAGAGTAATTACTATATAGTAATTATAATACACAGTTGTTTTGTCATAAATGAGCCAAGAGTGAACATTTGAGTGCCCACATCTCAACTTCTGTCCATTCCCAGCATTCAGTGGCAACATCAGACAGAATGCACCCAATTTTGCAGCAAGGTAAACTGCAACCCAATTTCTACACAGACTGTGAAACTGTTACACTGGCAGAGCAGCAGCAGCATTTGTGCTATGTCTGTACCTGTAAAGAATACTTTCTTACCACTACTGAGTGTGGTTGGAGTACAAACTACTATAAAGACATGTTTAAAGGAGAGGAAATAAACTCAAGAGAAACATGTCACCGTTTCATGCATAAAACATGAGTGGAAAGCAAGTCATTATGCAGTTTGATGAAATGCACTTGGACGACTGAAAAACAAAACAGGGAGCAAACGAGTCCACAACCAAACAGTTCAGGGGGTCTGCCCTGCCATGGTGCTAGGCATGGGAAATAAAACTTTTCAGGGTGCCGACTGTGTGGCCAGCAGCAGAGATGAAGAATCTCAGGGTGCTGAACAGGAGGCCAGCGGTGAAGACTCTCTGAAGGTTTGGCAGGTGGCTGACACCAGTGAAGGAGTCTCTTGGGTGGCTTGGCAGGTAGCCAAAAGAAGAGGCAACGGGACACCTCTGGTGGCGTGGCTAGAGGCCAACAATGGTGACAAAGACCGTCTGGGGCAACTAAGGAGACCCTATAGGAGACCCTATAGATGCCGGCATCGGAGGAGGTGGCTGGACACCTCCAGTGGCTGGCATCGACAGTGGTGGTGGGACCCCTCTGGGTGCTCAACTTCAGGTTCAGGCAGCCCAGTACCCATGGGCTCAGGTTCAGGTTCAGGCAGCTCGTGGCCCTTGGGCTCAGGCAGAAAACAGGACCCTCTGATTCCAGCTCTGGCATCTCTGGCTCTGGGCTTGCTGGCTCAGGTAGAGCGAGACCCACTGGCTCTGGACTCTCTTGCTCTGGAACGCATCAACAGCCTTTGAGTTGGTCACGCCATAAACAGACTAGAGAAGCCCAATGTGATCAGGCACTTAAATACACAGCCTGAGTGGGAAAACATAATGCAATGGGGAACAAACAGGTGAGCAGAATCAACTAACCCAGAGCTCTACAACCAAAAATCTGAGAACATAAATATAATGAAACCAACCTGGAAATATCCCCCCAAAATACAAAACTCAAAACTGCAAAACTACAGCAAACCGAGAATCAAACAGTGAAATTACATAATAGAAATTAGAGACTCAAACCTGAAAATGCTGGGTCACAGATCCAGGACCATTAAAGATTGATACAGGAGAGACTGGAGTTTGCTTCTAATCAAACATTTTCAATCTTGCTCATGTTTGTGTTAGCCAGAACTTTGATGTTTTATAGGCCCAGTGAAAGACTTACTGGTTGGTTTGTAAATGGTCCCTCTGGTTAAACAACACAGTTGATGAGACATTCTTGGTGTTGGCGCTTTCCATGTTTTTACTGATTCTTCTTTGAGCAGTTTAACTACAACTGCAGCTGTAATGCAAAGCTATTGGAAAAAGTGTGAACACTGAGAACCTTGAATGCTTAAAACAAAAGAAAACAAAAAAGCATTAACCTTTCACATCCAACAATCTTTTACAGGGAGTCAGGCAACAAACACTACACTGGGGGGAGATAAATAGGCAATGGCAAGGACTATTTATACACATAGGGTTGATCAGGGAAGTGGAGAAAATCACACCAGTCACACGGGAGAAAGTAAAACTCTAAGCTATACACGAGACACAAGTAACTTCCAAAGTAAAACAGGAAAATGAGAAACACAGGACTAAGGAAATTAGGGATTCAAAACTCAAAAACATGGTCAAACCCAGGGACCATGGAAATCCTAGCATAACAGTTGCACATACCCATATTCAGATAAGTAGAAAATGTGTGTAAGAAAGAACCATAAAATTTATATAAAAATATTCCAAGAGTGAAAAATAAAGCCAATTCTGGTGCCTCAAACCTGCATTCTTCCTAATTGCCACCAGAGGGCAAATACTACAGTTGCACAAAGGAGCATAGATCTTGATATTAAAACAGCCCTTATCCATGTCCTCGGTAAACACTTTTCTGATGAGCTGTTAATCTCAATCCCAAGACAAAAAACTAAGCAGGAGTTGGCAAAAATTTTCAGCGTCACAGGTGATGTCAAGCTGGCTACGTCCATCTTTTATATACAGCTTATTATAAGGAGTGGTTTTGCATTTGATTACAGAAAATAGAAAAAAAATTGGCAACGTGTAGTTGAGCTAAATCCCAGATGTGTGTGCTGGACTCCAAGCAAGAGCTGATCAATCTGAAATTGAGTTTTCTCAAATATGTGAATAATTTTAATAGATTATCTGTTCTCAGTATTGTGTACTATCTTAAGCATCTTAAGGGAGATGCAATGAAGCCACTCTTTCACACATTCAGAGCTTTGTTTTCAAAATAGGTTTATTGATCTGCATATGGATAATTACTTGCAGTGCTTTCAGAAAAAAAAATCATTAGAAGTGGAAAAACACAAACTAGCTCAAAAAACACCTCTCCAGTCATATTCATATCATTAATGTGGGCATGTTGCTTACACTAAGGACATTAAGACAGAAGCGGGGTCATATGAGCTGAATTACAAGCTCGCACATTTTATTTCTTTTCCTCCAACACTTCAACACGCTCACACAATCTAACTAGTGTCCATGTCTCCGTCCGCCAAATCCTGAGGTGTAACATATCTCCGATGCACAGACCCGCTTGTAATTAAACACCTCAATGAGCAGATTACGAGTTTCCCCATTTGGAAATTTCATTACCATTCCTGTAATTGGATTCCAAATTTAATTAGTGTTCCTGGGCTAAACAGCATGTGATTCTAGGTTGAATGCAGTCAGAGGTCTTGAACACTGGTTTAACCCCTCTCACTCTTCTGACACCTTGGCAGGAAACACACCGACCTCTATAAGAAAGTAAATTAGGCATTTTGTAGCGGAATGCATTTTCTTTTCCAAACATTTTCTTCAAGGGAAAAACACACTGACACTGGTTATATGAACAGAATGTGTCACTCAGTATGGTTCAAGAAATCATTTACTTTGTCTACTTTAAAGGCCAACTTTTAAAAGTTTAGACAAACAATCTAAAAGCTACTTTTTACTGATGATACAGAACTGTGAAGTCATTAGCCTGGATAGACTAAAACGCAGTAATCTCTTTTCTTGTAATACAATATTCTTGCTAAATTAATGTTTTGCATCTGATTGAGAAGGAAATCTAATAAGTTCAGGGGACTTCCCCAGTCCACTAAATCTTAACATGGTTATCTCAAATGGCCTGTGTGTGTGAATGAGGATGTGTGCTTGTGTGTTTGTGTGTGCTTTCTTTTCTTGTACCGCAAATAAAGGCACAGTACTGTGAAATACATTTACATTCACTGGCCACTTTGTTAGGTACACCTGTTCAACTGCAAATAGTTAAGAAAAGTATCCAATCAGCCAACCACGTAGCAGCAGCTCAATGCACTTAGGCGTGTACACATGGTCAAGACAACCTGCTGAAGTTCAAACTGAGCATCAGAATGGGAACGAAAGGGATTTGAACATGGCATGGTTGTTGGTGCCAGATAGGCTAGGGTTGAAAGTCAGTGGTCTGCGAAAGAGAAAATACCCAGTGAGCACCAATTTGTTTTGGGGGGAAAACGCCTTGTTGATGCCAGAGGTCAGAGGAGAGGTCAGACTGACAGACTGATAGGAGCTGATAGGAGGGCAACAGTAACTCAGATAACCACTTGTTTCAACCAAGGTAGAGAAAAGAGCTTCTCTGAACACACAACACATTGAACCTAGAAGGAGATGGTCTACAGCAGACGAAGACCACACTGGGTGCCGCTCCTGTCAGCTTAGAACAGGAAACTAAGGCCCCGTTTACAAGAGGACGTTTTCAGGTGAAAACTATAAAGTTTTGTTGTGTTTTGGCCTGTTGTTTACACGGCAACAGTGTTTTGAGTCACTGAAAAAGGCACAATTTGAAACCATGTCCCAGAGTGAAGCGTTTTAGAAACTCTCCCTTCTCTGTCTCTGTGTAAATGGCTAAAACTCTACTTTTTGAAAACAGAAGCTACTGGCACATATGCACTATGGTTAGACTCCTATACACACACCGCCAATGTGTAGCTTGGCATGGGAACTTTTTCACAGTGTACCCATCTTGTGACAGTGGAGTCCTGTAGGATAAGGCCCGATTTAGACTTCTGCATTGGTTCTTTGTGGAGCCTAAAAAAAAAATGGCTTAAAGGGGGTGGAAAGGAGGCTGAAAGAACTTGTATCAGACAATGGATGAGCCGATGGGCTGCATGAAGGCACAACTGGCTGAACCAAAGGTGTTTGTTCTACATTACCCATTATTGACAGCAATTAATTAAGCAGACTGCAGTTCAAATTAAAAAGGAATACAAAGACTGATTGATGTGAATGCAAGAGTTGCAACAAAACATTTCCAAAACCATCAGGCAGCTGAGAAACTCAAAATGAGGCAGAATTATACCTCTTTGAGGTACACAGAAGCGCACGAAAACTATTTAATGGGATACATTTTTCCGCTGAACAAAGGCTTTTTTTTCCCCCAATAAAACATAAAATAATGTATAATGTATAAAATAAACCTCCTTAAAAAGTAAAGCGTGCATCATGTAAGCATTCCTTTTATTTCTGCAGAGATCAAGATTAATTATACAGCTATCAACCTTTGAAAAGTGAATATCACATCACGGCGAATATCACATCGATGCCTCGGAACGATTGCAATAATAGATTCAATTAAAGGCAAAGAGGACAAAAACAACATCCTGCGTAGTAAGCCTGGAACTCAGCAGAGTCTGCTTTTTCAAATTAAACTGCGACATGACGTGTCTGTCTCAAGTGACTGCAAAGGCTCTGCAGTCACCTGAGATATACAGTATAAGACCCATGAAATTAGTTTAAGGAATGAGAGGAGGGAACATAAAAGAATTAAGTAGTACAAGATGAAAGACATCTTCTTCACTTCTTGGCACACGACGGAGACTTTCAGGAGGCACAGGAGCCAGACAGCTGCAGGCCCGGACCTGACCTCCACAGGAGCCGAGCCTAAGGCAACACAACTTTGCCGATGTTTATCTCAACGATGGAGCAGGTCGGGTTACGCGTTGCATTCCAGCATGTGTACGCAATCTATTCTGCAAACAGCAACGCAGCCCATTTGTCAGGTGGCTTGACATTTTGAGTGTTGGAGGTTTCTTTTATTTACTTTTTTTTTTTATATCTTAATCAGTCAATCTGTTTAGGCAGATAAAGAGACTGCTCTATCGTTAACATCTACAGGCGTCCCAGTCTCCTTGGTGATCTGTTCTGTTAGGTACTAATTACAATTGGCATAAGTCTTGTCTTGTTAAGTTGAACGTAATTAAAACTTGTAAGCCTGACGGTCCATGGGAACGGCAAGAACACCCCACAGCACCATGATGTCGAGCACACATTCAGAAAAGCACAGAAGGGATCTCAGCAAACTGCTGATAAAATGCTCGGAGACAGACACAGAACTATGCACACCTCAGCGTCTCACTCCAACACCGCAAAACGTACCGAGGCTTGGCTCGAGCTACTTTTTTTTTTCCTCCCAACCTTAGAGAAAAACTGTATATTTCTTCTCTTTTGCAGCACGTCTCTTTCATAGAGTGGAGATGTCAGACAGTTTAGTTGCCTCTGGCAAAGTTTGAATTACTTTCAAGTGACTTTGTTCCATGCCTGATATCACCTTAGCCTAAACTTGTCTTGAAATCTGCAGAGAGATGGAGGGAATAGAAGCAGATATTGATTAGTGTGCTTCTCATGAAAGGCTCCAGGGTGAGCAGTGAATGCTTATGGAAGGAAGCAATAGCACATCAATGTAAAGTGATGAAAAGTCTCTTCAAAGACATTCTCCATCATATCTAATCAATTTAAACAACACTGTAAGTAGGTGGTAAAAAAGGAGGAAATGCTTAAGGCGCTTTGATAACAGTTAATGAGTGGTGTTTGTAGCCATCTAGAGTCAGCAAACCAGGGTGCAGCTTTACTGGGGTTTGGAAACTTGAAACATATCTTGATGAACTGATAGTGCCGAGTGTTGCTTCTTATGTTTTAAGACAAAGATAATTGGTGTTCAAAGGGACTACAAGAAAACTACAAGCAATAATGTTAAGAAAGCGGAACTATCTGTAAAGTGCAGATATGAGCGTGGGACACTGAAAACTCACATCTGATAAGCATGCTAGATAACCTTCGACTTCAGTGTGCCAGTTCAAACTAGATGCCCTTTGGATGCTTTTGTGAAAGCTTTCAGATGATGATCCCTATTCAGATCAGTTAGAGCATTTCAGCATACCTCCTAGAGCCTGACAAATTAATACAAATTTTTAGAAACCCCAAAATGTTACTGCTAATGCCCTTATATGGCAGGCAATATAGAGCTCACGTGGGTCACATTTCCTTTGAGAGCAATGTGAAAAGTTCCATGTTCAGTTCTTGGAACTGAAGTAACAGTAACCTCTAATAATATTAGCATGATGCTCTAAATGTTCAGTTTCATGACAACCGTTTGCAGGAACACTGCCTTCCCTTATTTCCGCTAGAATGTAAAGTTTTAATTTATGTGTTTATTCCTGAGCATGTCCTTAAGTAACTTATTTAATTTGTGTTATAAAACTGATGAATAAGGGCATTTGCTCATCTGCTATATCTGTGCTTGAGGTATCAGAGGGACAAACGTCTGCCTTGTTGCAGGACGGGGCCTTCCACCAGGCAGATGAAATGCAATTTAGAAACTCATTATTAAAACAAAACAAAACAAAATACATACAAACAAAATCTACTAAACCCGTGCACATGATAATCATTATTTATTTTTTTACCCACTAATAGTTTTAAATAATTCTGCTCGTAAATCCCCACGTCCTCATCCCAGGATATCAAAATGGCTCTGTTAGAGATATATTTGGTTTCACTCACTTAATTTAATGGGACTAGAACTTGGTTTGCTCCAAGAAAAGATTGTGATTTGATTAAAAAAAAAATGTTGAAAAATGCTTATTCATTTATTGAATGGGATGCCACAGGGTCCCGTAACAAGTATCCATATGTGATTAGGTGCCATAAGCAGGTGTGTCAAGGCACTGAAGCCAAAGGACATTTTATGGGTTTGTGTGACATGACAATGGCCCTAACAAAACAGAGGATGGTCCACCTTAAAGTAAGTTGCAGGCCTGGTAGTATATCACAGTGAGTTACCACAGTAAGAAAAGCAGTGTATGTACTGTATAATGGAGAATCCAGTCACTGAGAGCCTCGCTGACCTCGGTAGTAGCCGATCTCCATCAGGCTGTATTCATAGTTTTGTTTAAACAAATGTGTGTAAACCCCCACTTTCCTTAACAAGCATATAAACACCCTCAACACCCTTAATACATTCAACCAATAGCTCTGGAATCTATTTAAATCCATCATCACACTATCCTTTGCCGCTTCCACTTTGAGGCATAATTAATATGCAACAACAAAGCCACGGATAATTGAATTTTCTTTCCATTTTCATATTGCAGCAAGTGCCATCCAACGTGACACTTGATCAAAGGCGAGCTCCTGCCGTCCGCATGTGCTGACAGATGTGTTTCAGAGAGGGATCTTCAGTACAGTGTGAGGTGGGTTTTCAGCTTTGGAGAGTTTATCTTTGGTGAGGCAAAAACTTACGTTAAAAATAAAGAATTACTCCCAATCAAGGCTTTTACAGCTGGCTGTATAATCCACTGCACATCAAGTTGCAGAGTAGTTAAAACGTGAAGGCTATGAAACTCAAATGCGCTAGATAAAGTTCATGTGCATAATTAATAATGAAATAAAAAAAATAAAAGATCAAAAATGTATGCAAGCACAACATTGATGTGATAAAAAAGTAATTAATTTTTTTTTTGTCAGTCAGAGTTTATGAGTAAAAATTGGCTTCCTGGCTTATAAAAAATGTCTGGTTTGCAGCAGCTGCTGTTAAAGCTGCTTAATACGATGTAGCGCTTCTGTACACTTTTTTCTGTCATGTACTGTTAACGAGTATAGTGTCTTTTCACCACAAAAAAGTGCTCAGTGAGTGGAGGTCAGTTGTGCCCATCACAACTGCTCAGGTTATATTGAGTTCATACTGTGTGCATCCAGAAAAATGAACACCTTGAGCAGGAACTGGAAAAAAAAAACAAGCCAAATCAAAGAAAACAAAACCGCCACTCAAATGGGCCGACCCCTGTCAGCAGATTCATGGAGGAACTATACCTGCTAACTGTGACCAGAGGCCCTTGTTGGTGATGGCGTAGCGGAATGTAAACACTACAGGGGCCCTCGCTGAGTAAGCTGCAAAGTTAGTTAGCTGCGTGCTTCTTCTTTGGCAGATGTAGACAGTGAAAACCTACAAGAAACTGCTCGCAGCATAGGTTTGTGGATTTTATTGAATAACCAGGTCATGATTTCTGGAAAGGAATATCACTACTGAGATTTTCTAACATGCCTTTTGGTGTTTTGAGCGGCATGAGGTACATATCATTTGGTACCATTATATTCAAAATAAACTAAACATGAGCAGCATGGTGGTCAGCACTATTGCCTCACAGCTAGAAGATCTGGGTTTTAATCCACTTTGGCCCGGGTCTTTCTGTGTGGGGAGTTTGCATGTTCTCCCCGTGTCTGTGTGGGTTTTCTCCAGGTACTCCGGTTTCCTCCCACAGTCCAAAGACATGCAGTTACTGGGGTTAGGCCCATAGGTATGGACGTTGTCTGTCTCTGGCTGGCAACCTGTACAGCTGAGATAGGCTGCCAGCCGTGACCCTGAACACGATAATGGATGGATTAAGAAAGTAAACATCTCTGCAGGTCCTTTCTCCAAAATAAGCAATTCACACCAACACAATCTAGATGGATAATATAAACAAAGAGCAGAGGAAAATAAGGTACAGTGTTGGTAAAAAAGAAAGTACACCCTCTTTCAATTTGAAACTTTTACATGTCAGGACATAATAAAAACATATCTGGTCCTTAGCAGATCTGCAACCTCAGATGAAAAACAAATAAAAAAGCAAACAAACAAATAAACAAACATTAATTATTATTTATTCAACAACAACTAAGCCAAAGTGTGTGAAAAACTAAGTACACCCCATGATTCAGTGGCTTGTGGAAACACCTTTAGCAGCAATAGCTTATAGTGATGCTTTTCTCTTTGACTTTGTCAGACTCTCACATCATTGCGGACAAATTTTGGCCCACTCTTCTTCACAATGTTACTTCTGTTCATTGAAGTTTGGGGGCAATCATTTACATACAGCTCTCTTAAAACCATTCACTGTTATGGTAGAGCACACTTTGAACATTCATTGTTGTTAACATCAAATTTGATTTTATGTCATCATATACATCATAAAAAATGTAAGTATAGTAAATGTGTAGAAAAAAATCATGTAGCTGCATTACCATTACGGGTAATTCTCCTAACTGGCATATATTAGTATACTGGTATAATACAAGAATTTTAATTGTGCATGGTTTGACATTTTGGGTTTTTCTTTTTGTTTGAACAAATAAAAGATGGACTCTAAAACTTTTTTTGTGGGGCAAGGCCAATGCAATCTGACACCTGTGGCATCATGCCTCATTCCACTATCAAAGAGGTCCACACTACAATAGAAGTCATTCATTCATGCCTGTAGTCAGCATGTAGGAGCTAAGAATCTTTCTGGCATGCTTTTCAGACATTCTATTTTAGATTTGCTGCTCTGCTTGGGATCATTGTCCTGCTGTATGACCCAATTTTGGGCAAACTTTAGCTGTCAGACAGAAGGCCTCACATTTGATTCTGGAATACTTTGGTTTACAGAGGATTTCACGATCGACTCCATGACTCCAAGGTGACTCCAAGGTGCCCAGGTCCCCCTCCCCTTCTGTGCTTTACACCTGGTGTAAAATTTTTGGACTGATATGCTCTTTGGTTGTTGCTGAATGTGACACTGTGCATTACATGCATGCATGTGGCCAAACATCTCGACTTTGTTGTCCCTCACACCATTTTCCTAGAAGTCTGGCGGTTTGTTGAGATGCAACTTAGCAAACCCAAGCCACACTGGCATGTTCTCATTAGAGAGAAGACTTTCTCCTGGTAAACCTTCCAAACAACCTGGACTTGTTCAGTTTTTTCTAACTGCATTTTCATGAATATTAACATTTAATGTGCTAACCGAGGCCTGTTAAGTCCCAGATGTAGCTTTGGTTTGTTTCTGATTCTCTGAGCACTGAATGGTCTGACCTTTGCTGAATTTGCTGGGATGTTCACTCCTGGTAAGACTGGCAACTGTCTTAAATGTTTTTCACTTGTGAACAGTCTTACTGTAGAATAAAGAACTTTGATTTGTTTGGAATTAACCATATGACCTTTTAAGGTTACTGCTGATGTCTCTCCTGCTGGGCATTGTCTTAACATACACCTGAATGCTTCAGATATGCAAAATCAAAAGACTTCTGCTGCTATAAAGGTGGTCAGACCTGTTGAGGATCAGTTAATCAAATGCATTTAATTAGCAGGATACTACTAGTGCTACGTGCACTCTTGATTCCTATGGAAGCAGTAAGGGTAGTACTTGAGTTTTTCCCCACATTACTTCTAGATTTTGGCTCAACTTTTGTTAAGCAAATAATGGCACAGTGTAATATGTCATGTTTTGTAATTCATCTGAGGGAGTATTTACCTAATTTCAAGTACTTGCTAAGGACCAGATGATTTTTTTTATTATGTATGGACAAGCAAAATCTTAGAATTTAGGAGGGGTACCATGTACATTTGATTTTAAAGTGAACTGTACCTTTAATACAGCTTTTTTTATGCTTATATAAGCAAAGAAAGCTTTCATTTTGGAACCTTACTACACATTAATGCAATAGAAGATAATGGTTGATGACTCCAATGAGTCCAACTGACTTCAGCAAAGTTAAAGTTTGAAAATTTTAAAACTAATTAAGTCAGGGTGGCTTAAAGCTGTCCTAATTTATATTTTTACATTAACAACTGACTAGATGACTACACGTTTCCCCGAGTGGAAAACCCACAGTAGCAAACAGCACATCAAGAGCAAATAGCCACCAAAGAGCCAGCTTTTTTCCCCTAACCAAAGACCAAAGAAAGAGACTAAACATTAGATTCACATCTGCTAGACACATATCTGGTAACATCATAAACAACTACAGAATTTTCAGTTTTGGGAAGTAGCCTAGTCCCCAAAGCGCTAAAAAAAAAGGAACACTATCAGCAAATCCTGGACAAAAAGAATTATGGTAAAACACAATACACTCTTTTTGGCTGCTGTGTTAGCTAACACTGCTGGCAGCAGAAACTCTGGTGCTTTATATTGCATTTTTGCTGACAAAATCCTCCTCCCTGGAATAGTACCACTGAGCCATTGTTTAATGGAACTTAACAGAACAGTAAGAATAACATAAACAAAAGCTTTGCACAGTAATTTTAACCAGACCTTGCAGGTCACCACAAAGTCAGCAGGGAGACTGGAGGTTCTTACCCATCTGGGATCATTGTTTTTCTTTTTCTATTTTTTATTATTTTAATTATTTATTCATTATGTCATTTCATTTAATTTTCAAGCACAGTTTCTGTGAGTTCAGTCAACACAACTACTTGGTTAGGATATTGTTACAAGGCCATTGTTGCTATGGACGGAAAATAATTATTTGGTTTAAAATAAGAAGTTGTGATTATTTCATGGTGTTAAACATCAGCATTAAATAAATCACACTAGATGGTACCTAGTATGTTATCATGTGACACCAAATGATCCTGGCTAAGCATCATTTAGTAAAGAGTTTTAAAAGCGTGTGAGCACAGATTTTAAGGTTTCTGAAAATCTTCATTGCATAATTGTTTTAAAGCCTCTCTGTCACAACAGAGAGCACGTGCTGTCATAATCCCAGAGTTTTTGTGTATTGGAGTTTTGTATTCTCCGTGATTAAGTCAAGTTTGGGTTTTATTGTTTCAGTGTTTTGGACTTCTGATTTGATTTCCTTATTATGTTAATAGTGAGTCTGGCTTCTTGTGATATTGTTGAGTTTTTGGTTTCTGTTTTAAAGTCATGGCTTTACTAGACATAAATTGTGTTGCTATCCTTTGTTTTGGTTCATGATTTTACTGTCATTCTAGCATGTTGAACTTGGGTTTTATTTTATTACTTGAGTTCTGGGTCCCTCATAGTTTGATGGAGTTTTAGATGCCTTCACTTGTGTCTCCTCTTTTGTCCCCTGTTCTCCTTCTCAATCAGCCCTCTGTATGCAAATAGTCGTGTCTTCCTCCTCGTCTTTGTCCGCTTGTTTGTTCTACCAGGTTTCCCTTGTATAAGCTTTCCATGTCCTCATTTCCCTCTTCCTGGTTTGGTTTTTAGTTTTGTACCTTTGTTACATTTTACTTTTATTATCAGCTTTAATATACAGCTCATTTTTTGTTACTCTGTGTTCTTTCATGCCTTTGTGTCCATTTTGAACTGAAACATAACACGTACTTGTTGATATCTTGCAAACTGTTTTCAGTATCCAAGAGTCCAACAAACACAACATTTTTAAGCTTAATGTCTTTGTAGTAGTTTCACTTCTGTAACTGTGTCCTGTATGTCATATCAGCTCTAATTAATGGAACAGCGTTTTCCAAAAGTGTCATGAAGTAAATATTACTGCTGTAATATAATGTTTGTTCCCCAAGTCAGTTAAACGTCTGGGATATTGAGCTGGTCAGCTAAGTAGCAGAGGGGGTTGTTAATCGTTTCAGCTGCATCAGTGTTAATAAAATTAACAACAGGTGCACTAGAGGGGCAACAACGAGGCAATCCTCCAAACAGGAATGGTTTTGCAGGTGGAGGTCACTCACATTTTTTTCCCTCTTCATCTTGTCTGACAGTTTTTTCACTAGTTTTGCATTTGGCTAGAGTCAGTCACTACTGGTAGCATGAGGTGATATCTGGACCCTACAGAGGTTGCACAGGTAGTCTAACTAACAGACTTCATAGGGTGGCCTGAGGACGTGACATCCTCCGGTGGGCTTTTCACAGATGAGAGCAGGTTCACCTTGAGCACATGCGACAGGTGTGAAAAGGTCTGGAGAAGCTGTGGAGAACATTATGCTGCCTGTAACATCTTTCAGCATGACCGGTTTGGTGGTACGTCAGTGATGGCCTGGGGAGGGATATCCATGGAGTGATGCACAGACTTCTACAGGCTAGGCAACGGCACCCTGACTGCCATTATGTATAGGGGTGAAATCTCTGGACCCACTGTCAGAGCCTACTGTACACTGGTGCAGTGGGTTTCTCCTGGTCCACCACAACGCCCGGCCTCATGTGGCAAGAGTATGCAGACAGTCCCTGGAGGATGAAGGAACTGATACCATTGACTGGCCACCACAGCTGCTTGACCTAAACCCAATAGAGCACCTCTGGGACATTATGTTTCAGTGCATCCCACACCCCCAGATCTGAGGTGCACCTCAGATTGTCCTGGAGCTCAGTGATACTCTGGTCTAGATCTGGTAGGAGATCCCCCAAGACACCATCCATCATCTCTTAGGAGCATACCCCGACATTGTCAGGCATACATACTATCATGTGGAGCCTACAAACTACTGAGTGCCATTTTAAATTGCTACAATGAAATTTCGGCAAATTGGACTTGCCTTCGGAATCATTTTTTTCACTTTGATGTTTGGGGTGTCTTTGAATACAGCACTCTGTAGGTTGATAATTTTCATTTCCATAAAACAATGTGACATCTTTTTGTTCCTAGCACATTACCCCGTCCACATCAGTATATATATCCAGCATGACTTTTCCCCGTTGAGATCTGATGTATTTTCAAAGTGTTCCTTTACCTTTTTTTTGTGAGCAGTATATATACTGACAATGTGCCTCAGATTGTTGGTACATTCATGGTACATTACCTTTAGTAAAGACCAGACTTTAGCTGATACAGGTATTTCATAGGAGTAAAATATAATTCACAAAGCAGTCAATGGCTAACATCGCCCTCCACATTCATTTACTACTGTTGCGTCAAGATGTATTGGTACTGTTTATAATGTGTGCAGTCTCTATTTATCTACTCTTCTAAAAACCTGAAATGTTGCAACATTCGACCACATATGTATAAGAAAACTAACTCAAGAACAGGAAAAAAATGACAGAATAGTGGAAACTATATAATATCTTTACATCTCCAGCTAACACTTGACAATTATGAGAGTGTGGAGAGTTGAAGTGCTGTTGCCATTGCATTAGTGTGAATTATGAGCTAATCAGTATTTTGGTGAGCAGGAAAGCAGGCCATAAGACAAGATAAAGGCCTCTCTTTCTCCCCTGGAGATGCATGCTGGTGCCTCGCTAATGGTGGCTAATTTGCTAGTGAGGCATAATTGGGTTCCGGAAGCACAAACTCCACGGGAATTGTGAACACCAGCAGAGATAGTAGTAGGGCGATTGTGTGTGAGGGTGTGTGTGATTGGGGTAGATTGCCTCACAGTACGTGTGAATGACAAACTAGAAATGCGTTAAGTGTGCATCTTGTATCTTTAGCGTGTATTCAAACAGTATGAATATTATAAAGGGTATTCACAATTACCTTTAATGAGTTTAGCTGTTTGTATGTGTGCTTGAATTTGTGTGCAGAGTCAGAGAAGGCGACTTTATGTAAATTGGAAACTGCAGGAAGGAAAAGAAAGCCTCCAAATCCATTCCGTGCTGCCTAAAGAGGGGTGTGCAAAGAAAGCTGAGATCTCATAGTTACAGACCATAAACAGAGACAAACAACGTGTTATAAGAAGCGGCCGGTTTTTGCTCATTCCCAGTGGCATAATCTGCAGCATGAACATGTTAAATTGCACCTACCAAACTGCATCCATTGGCAGCTTTATGTTTTATGTTCATACATAAACTGCTCTTAAAATAACAGTGACTCCCAAGATAACACATTTGTGTGGCTTTGTTGTTTCTGATGTTGACCAACTTGCAACACAGTGAGTAAGCCAGTATTTGTCAGCCATCTTCAATTAACTTTTTTTCCAAAAGTGTTCTCTCACAGTCATCCCTTCTCTCTTCCCAGAAACAGGTAAGTGCAATGAAAGCAAACTACCCTGCAAATGACCCCTGAGTTTCAAATCTCAGTCATAAAAACCTTTCCACCATTTTTACTACATCCTGACTCAAAATAGAAGACTTGTCTCCAACTGTGTTGACACAGGAGAGTGTGCATTTCATCTGCTCATTTCTGAGAGTTGCAGAGATACTTGATGTCTGCCACACTTGGTTCCTCTTGTCCTCCTCAATTACAAACACCCGGAAAGGCTTGAGGTACCCTGCTCACTCAGAGCGCTGCACTGAAACCTCAATTTATAAAAAAAAAAAGAACAGTATTGATGTTGTTTCGTGGCTGCTTTACTGATATATATTCAGTATTTTTGTGAAGTTTATTTTAATCTGTGTTTCTTATTCTATCTAGAAAGTGCATTGTTTAAACTTGCTAAAAAAAAAAAAGGAAATGTAAAATAAAGCTTTTCACCTACTGAAATGTCTTTAGTTTATTTGAGTTTAAAGAAAGCACCAGTGACTCTACAAGAGTAATTAAAAGCCTCATATGAGCATAGAGCCACTGAAGTAAATCGAACTGGACTCTGTGGAAGAGATCATGCTGAAGGACAGAGTTCCTGCACTGTAATCCAGATACATTGCTATTCTGGAGGACTGATGACCTGATATATGAGTTTTGATATTGTTATGTAAAAATATGTACCAGCTTAGATAAAAATCGAATTCCCAAGATTTATTATTTTGTCCAAAAAAAAAAAACACAATCATACCCTTTCCGTGATCTGCTGATATTCTTATATGCAACTGCTACATATTTTCTTCTCCCTCTCCACTCTACCTCCCAGTAATAGCATCTTGTCAGACTCTTGATTCAGAACCTGATACTATCTAATGAATCTGTCTGGATGTCGGGAATAACACTGATGTTGTTTTTTCTGTTTGTCTTAGATAATAACACAAATGTGTGTGCCATATTTGAATCAAGTGAATATTTGAAGAGCCAGCTCAAATCGTAGGCTCTGTTTTTTTTTTTTTTTTTTTTACTTGAATCACTGATTCTTGTTTATTGCTCACAAGCATGAAGAAGGGGCCAAGGAGCAACTTGGAATTCAGTCTTCTTTAGGTACTTCAGCATGTCAGACATGTCCTGCACCAGCTTCACATACTTCGCTGCCACTCCTGACTTCCTCATTAAGTAACACAGTTCCTGTCTAAGTACCCTATCGTATACTTTCTCTAGATCCACAAAGACACCATGCAACTCCTTCTCTGTACCTCTCTATCAATACTCTCAAACCAAGCATCGCATCTGTAGCACTCTTTCTCACCATGAATCAAATCCAGCATCTGGTTGGAATCTTTCTGTGTGGACTTTACATTTTCTCCCTGCGTCTGCGTGGGTTCTCTTTGGGTTGTCTGGCTTGCTACCACCGTCCAAAGACATGGGGTTAAAGTTAATGGGGTTAGGTTAATTCGTGATTCTCTCCAGGGTGTACCCTGCCTTTTGCCCTAGGACAGCTGGGATGGGCCCCAGCGACCCTGAATTGGATAAGTGGAAGAAAATAGGTGGATGGATGGAGCACCTCCTCAAAGCACTCCTTTCATCTTGTCAACACACTGTTCACTCATTACCTTGGCCTCCACGTGGTACATTTCCGTCTCCATCCTTAATCACCCTAATCTGCTGCACATCTTTTCCAGCTTGATCTCTTTGCCTAGCCATTGGATGCAAGTTCCTTTCTCCTTCCTTAGTGTCCAGCCTCGTAATTCACACCTTTTCTTTTGCCTTTGCCACTTTACTCTTTGCCATACACCTATCCTCCCAGCACTCCTGTCTACTTTCTTCATCATTTCTTCATCTTCATCTTCACTTGCTTTTACTCGCTTCCTCTTTTTGATGTCCAAACCCATGCCACAGACTACCATCTAATGCTGCCTAGTTACATTTTCCCCTGGCACCACCCGGCAATCTCCAGTCTCTTTCAGATTGCACCTTCTGCATAAGATGTAGTTCACCAGTCTGCACATTTTATCCACTTTTATGCATCGCCCTCTGTTCCTCAGTCTTCTTGAAGTACATGTTCACCACAGCCATTTTCAAACTTTTTGCAAAATCCATTACCATATATCTTTCTGTATTTCTCTCTTTAACACCTACCAAGCACCTCGTCATCACTTCTGTTCCTTGAACTAAATGTCTGTTGAAGTCTGCTCCAATCACCTCTTTCTATTCCAACTGACATACAAACTCCTGACATCCAACTGACAACATTCAACATTACCCCGTTGATTCCCAGCATCAAACTCATGATTCTGTCTGACACTAGATCACCTCCACAAAACTATTTGCATACTCTTCCTTCAAGATTACCCCTACTCCATTTCTCTTCCTATCTACACCATGATAGAACAGCTTGAATCCATCTCCAAAGAACCTGGCCTTGCTTTCATTCAACCTGGTCTTTTGCACACACACAATATATCTACCTTCCTCTTCTCCATCATTTCAGTCAACTCTCTCCCTTTACCAGTCTTAGTCCTTACTCTCCCCTCCATTTTTCTGCTGTTTATTTTCTTTCAGCCTCCTCGCATGCCTTCATCCTCTCCTCTTCCTTTGTGCTACTATTGGCCAAAGATAGTTTCCTCTGGCACCCTGTTGGTCAACAGGTTGTTGTTAACCCCTCAACCCCGACTGATCCAGTTTGAAAATCCCATAGTTTATGATTTGCGTATTTGATATGGCAAATATTTTGCACTGGATGCCCTTCCTGATGCAACACATCCCATTTATCCAGCATTGGGACTGGCTCTAGGAGTACATTGGCTTGCAGACTTTTGGAGTTTGAGAGTCAATAAATGTATGAAAATGACTTGGCTCTGTTATGTCTTTTAACTTTTGAATGATGCTGTTAATGAAGATCAAGCATGAACTGATCTTTTCAAAGAGGAATATGGCTGCCACATCAGTTTAAAGCCAACAAACTATGTGTGTAACATTTTTTCAGAGAAGCCCTTCATAACAGGGCTCTTCAATTGCCCCTGTATTAAGCCCCAGTGCAAAACTGCAATTCAACCAGTATGAATATATATATATATATATATATATATATATATTTAGCAGAGGCAGGGATGTGCAGATTTGAGGGGGGATGTAATCTCCCTCCTTGGCAGCTCACATCTTTTTTGCACCCCACAATAATTATTATAATATGCTCAAATTGACCCCACCAATATACTGATATACATATAATCTGTGGGAGGTTTGTTACCACACCCCAAGGTGCTTCTTGACTGCAGTGGTTAGATAGGCTAAAATAATTTTCAAACACTGTACTGTCACTCTATTTTATTATTTTCAAATGTATTAAAATGGACCTATTATGCTTTTACATATCATATCTGTATTGTTAGAATGGCGAATGCTCAATTTAAAAATGGCCAAAGTTGGATGTTAGCACAGGTCAGCAGACTCAGCATCCAAAGGCTCTCTTCTTTGTCCCATCACCCCAACCAGTTGTGGAAGAGGGCTGCCCCTCCTTCAGCCTGATTCTGCCAGAGGTTTCTTCCTGTTAAAAGGGAGTTTTTCCTCCCCACTGTTACCAAGTGCATGCTCCTATAAAGAGCTTTGAGGTGACAGTTGTTTTTCGTGATTCATAAGTAAAATTTATTTAAACATTGGATTGTTGTGTTTTCATAGTGACCCATTGCAAAATTTGTTTTTACTGCCCGTAATGTTGCTGTCATAATGCAACTCAAATGTTAATTGCGGAAAACTTTTCTCTCTGTTGCTGTTACCCCTGTCTGCTGGGTGAGTACATTTCTGTCTGTTAGTTGAATGATGCAGCTCAGGATATCAGTTTATCATTTAGACTTAACTTCTTTTATAAAAAAATCCTGGATTCCAGTCAGATACCACTGCACAGGATAAGTCTGTAATAATGCTAGATTTAAAGCAAGTACAAGAACACTGCAATCGAGGAAGCAACAATGAACAATACTCTTTGAAAACTGCAAACTTACCTTATTTCCTTGAGATGTTTGAAATCGGGTATTGGTAAATTCACTACGCCAACACCTGCCTGGTCCAGGAATAGGCTATTCAATATAGATCTTGACAAGCGAATGGGGTTACTGCTGCTTGTGTCAGGTACACAATAAAAACTTTTCAGATATTATCTTCATCATCTGACGAAAAAAAAATCCCTGTGCAACTCTGCACTGTGTGCAGGCAAGTGTGGAAGATTCTTAAATTATGTCTTCCAGAAAGTCAAGGGAAAATGTGTGTGCTTGTGTGCATCTCTGCGTGTATGTTGTACAGTAATCAGCTATTTTACAATGACATGAAAGCTCAAATGTTTTGGTGCAATTGCAAAATCTTATGTATGTGCTCATGCACGCTATACATATAGCCTGCCAGCATGGGTCTGATTGTGTGCATCTATCTATATTACACAGTATGTACCAAGCTGAAAGGCTCAGGTGTGGGTATGTAGGTGTAATCAGGCCTTCATTCCCTTAGCTGACAGCTCCTTTACCCTCTGTCTGAAGTCAGCTTCTTTTCGAGGAGCCAATATATTACTGTCTGCCAGGCCACAGTCGTCTTTGAAGAGTTTCAGGCCGTTCTTGAGATAACCACTAAAACTCCAACCCTGCCAAATCAGAAAGGGACTATGACTCATCTGACAGAACATCCAGCTTGTTTTAAACACAGGCACAGTTTTTTTCTTTTTTTTTTTCCGGTGGTGGTGGTGGGGTGTTCTTCTGTGACCTTACATGTTCTTCCTCTTAACCTTGATGCTAACATATTGTAACTTATTTTAAAGATCAATTTGTCAAAGGCACAATTGTATACATTCTTGCTTACTTTAAGCGGTTATTGTTTTTTATTGTTTTTGATAACATGGCAAAAGTACATCACCATTATTGATTTCTTATGAATCAACCTCCAGTGGAAATAGCCAAGTGATACTGTGTATTAACATGTCTAAATACAGAAGCACTCTAATCAACAGGACTGATTGCTGGAGGAAAAATCTAAAGATAAGTTTAAGTTTGAGGCAGATCAATTAATAAAGGAAAACTAGTTCAGGCTTGTTCTAAATAAAACCATATGAATAATTAAATTTGGTTCTGGTTGCATGATTATTGGTGGTTGTCAAGTAAATATGCAAACGCTTGCTTGAAACAACAGCTGGCTTTGTCTTATCTCCTGTTAAGATGTCACTTCACTGAAAAATGAGAACAACTGTTTGCATGACATTTCCTGGAGAAAATAAGTCACACATGCAGGATTTATACTATATCCATGTGCTTCCATTCATCTTTGGTGAAGAATTAATCAATTTTGCCTTATTAGCACACATGTCTGTGTGTTACCATGAATTGATTCAGCTTGCAGAAACCCCAGCTACTAAACAGAGAAACAGTTTAGTTTGACAGTTACAGTATGAAAACTGAAGAAAAAAAAAAGAAAAGAGAAAGGAAAAAGATTCAGGAACAAAACATGCTTGTACAGCATAATACAAATATGTTTTAAATAAATACGCAACAATTTTCCAAAGTCAGCCAAACAATATTTATCTACCTTTACCTCGATAATCCTCCTGTGAGCTTTTGCTTTTAGGCAAAGAGCCAGACACAAAACAAAAGCAACAACCCTGACTGAGATTGCTGTTTAGAATATATATCACTATTGGGTGCATTATTACATAATTAACTGTCTCACAAACCACCAATTAAAGTTTAGTAAGCAGAGGTGCGCTGGCATGCTAAAATCCTGGTTTTCTGTTTATTTTTGGTTTTTTAATTTTGTTTGAAGTTATACTAACTGGCAGAATACCATTTGTGTGTATGTGTGTGTGTGTGTGTGTGTGTGTGTGTGTGTGTGTGTGTGAGTGAATGAATGCTGTATCGCCTTGTTCAAATACTCGATTCAAAGTATGTAATTGTGCATTATTAGATTATGTACTCCATAAAATATTTAACCCGTTGCTTTGCACAGTATAAAAGCAAATGATGCAGAAACAGTATAAGAAAGTCCTAACAGTCAGTGGCCTGTTGAGCTTATAAAAATGCATAAATAAACACTGGAATAAACACAGTGTTCTTTGTTAGCTCCCCATGAGCCCTCAGATCCACTTCAAAGCACTCGTAGCTGTTTCCAGATCTTACCTTATTACCGAGGATGGCAGATTCACCAACTTAAGGGTTGGGCCGCATTCCCTGCAAATCCACATGAGTGCTGAAGGCTGTCCAAATCCGAAATTCATGAAATACACAAGGGACCTCAAGTGCACTGTCTGTCTGCTTGGGGTGCAAATTCAGCAAACTCTGCTCTCAAACTTTCAACATTATATAGCAATATGGATGTGACACCAATAATAATAATGTCTCTTTTTGTGCATGTTTATTTATTCAGTAATGTGTCTTATTGCACTTATTTTATTAATATTTTACTTCACTACATTTCTTTATACTAGATTGGCAAAATTTTGTTCCTTCCGAGAACGGAAACAGACAAACTTTGTGATCGATTCAAATGATTTGTCTTTTAATAACAGACTTTTATTTCTTTTGGAGTGCGATGTATTCTACTCGCATTTATTCTAAAGAGAAATCCATATTTATGTATGAAATATCTAACTGGTGTATGAAGAACTAAAATCTCCAGTGGCTGTAGGAAGTTAAGAAATGTAGCTTTCAAACAAGCTCTTTGCGTCGTAAAAGGGTATGTTTTAATCTAAACTTACTTTTTTTACTAACCCTAGAACTTATTGTGCCTAAACCCCAAGAAAAATGTGTGAAAAAGAAAACAAAAAAGTAAACAGCAACATGTAACAAAAGTAAAAACTAAAAAGCAGATCCCAGGTCCCAGTTTTGAGTCAAGTGAATTGAGCCTCCGCTGCTCCTCCAGACTCCACATGCACATTGGAGTGCAAGTGGAGTCTAAATTCAGTTAAGCAGAAAAACCACAATTAAATGAGGTAATAATGACCTTGTAGGAGGTGGAGAATACCACCTACTGGAAATATGGATTGGGCTGATAACATTTAAACCCAGTGAACCAGTGGCCTCACAATTTAACCTGTAATTACGCTGCTATAAAATCAAAAAGTTTCAACAGTGTTGTTTTACTTCTTAATGTTTTCTTTTTCTTTCCTTTTTTTGTTTTACACGCAGAGAATATTTCTTTGTTGTTCATAGGATGTATTTGATTATTAACACAGAACTCAATCAAGTTCTTAAGTTCATCTGAATGTGAGAAGGTGAAAACAGGAACAAGGAGCGGGGGAAGAGGAAGTGCTGTCTCCTATCTGGGACAGTAGGCTAAAGGAAGCATATCTGATCCAAGTCAAAGATGATGTGAAAATGATGGATGAGAGCTGTGTCAGGGCTCCGCGGCGAGAGCCACACTGTCCGACGGAGCATGGAAAGGCAAAGGCAGAAAATAGGAAAAGTGCACTTGTCTTGTCTTCTGTGACCCTGCATCACTGGCTACAACATTGACTGTCTCCTTGTGGACAGTGGAAGGACAAAAGCTGCTGAAATTTATCTATTGCCTGTAGACAGAGCTTAATGGTGTGTTTGATTTGAAAAGTGAAAAGTAATGACAGAGTGTCTTCCTGGTTGATATTTCATTTTAAGTACTAACATGTATTACATTTTATGGATGAGGCATATGATTAACTGGTGAATTTGCAGGATCCACTTAAGTAATTGGATAACCACACTGAATAAAAGCATGACATACTAAACCACGGCTTTGACAGCTGCTGGGTGATGATTTTCAAATAAACACTTCAACTAAGATGACTAAGAACAATTGTGAGCCAAACACGAGGCTATCTATTTTAAAGAATTATGTCAAGAAAATGTTAAAATGGGATTTAGTGATGCAGAACACATTTCTTTTCCCCATGCTTTGCCTTTTTTCTCTCTCTTTTTTTTCATCTGTGATTCCCTCCTCTCAGCACCTGAAAAAAGAACAATCTAGATTCAGAGAGAACATTAAAGATCCTGCCCCCAGGACAAAACCCCTGCTGGGCACACCTGTCAATCAAAACTCTCCCAAGCGCAACTCACTGAAGGCTGATTTTCTGTTTGACGATGACAACAGTGATAAAACGATCACCCATTTATCTTCAGGTTGTGCTAAAAATTACCAACGAGACATTTGCCAGTGTATTTGGGGTACGGTTGCAGTGCCTATTGATCCTTGTTAAGATGAAACAAAGAGGCGACGATGAAACAAAGAGAAAGAAAAAGGAATTTGGTCTTTTAAATCTGATTTCAGATAGACTCTAAAAGCCTTTCTTTACCCAGAAAAGTGCCACTAGAGGTAGTTGTGTTACTTCCCACAGTCAGAATAGGCAGCTTCCTTTAAAATATAGCATTTTCACTAACACTAGTCAAAAACAAAATAAAAAAAATTGAATACTAAAAACAAAATTAATTTCAGACAAATTTGGATCACATAAATATTTATAAGCTGTCACACTATCATAACCCAATTTTCAAATAAGGGAACGTTTAGCTAATAATGGGCCAGAATTAACCAGAGCCACTAAAATAGTGCTAAAATAAGAGTAAATATTATATGCCAGTTATCCAAACATACATGGTTAGACAAGTTTTCAATAACATCTCCATTGTAACAACAGACAAGATTTGAGTTAGAGGTAATATCAATAACAATATGTAGATGCATTCAAGCGCAAGTGCAATCATGATTTCAATATAAGAATAATAAATAAAAATAATGGGGGAGGAAGGCAGATTTGCGGGGCTGCAGATCACCAAGAGTAGCTCCTTATGAGGACAGAGGGCCAAGGGGGAGGCAGCAGGGGGGTAAGACAGCTGGGTCCACCCCAAAAGTATAATAACAACCTGGAGAATGTCTGTCAAAAGTACTGCTAAGCATTCCACCTTGTACTGCCCCCAGACCTTTAGGAGGTCAGCTATTGATTTTTTTTCAGTGTGTGTGTGTGTGTGTGTGTGTGCGCGCGCGAATGCATTCCCTGTGCAGCCGGCAGGTCCATGTTCTTATTTTTTCTCTTTATTCATTTGTTTTCCTTTCCTCTCCTATCTGGTCTGTGGTAGCATGCCTGTTTTATGCTCTGCTCCCCACAGCCTCACTAAGTCCAACCTCTAGTGGTTGCCAGAAAAGAGCACACAGTGTCCTAGCACTAGTTTCAAATGCCATACAGTGTTTATCAAATGTGTGTTAATGTTGTTACCAGCTTTTATTACAGGTTTAAAGCATAACCCCAAAATAAAAGATGAACACAGCCACCGTGATGCCTTTTAAAGCCTCAGCATTAGCGTTTTGGATGCCGCCATGTTGTTTTTGAAGCCATGCTCGCCTTACTTGGAGATACTGTGTATGCTGCTTTCCAGATGGCCAATTTTTTACATAGGAAGTCAATGGAGAGTGACTCGGTCCTGAACACAATCCACAGTGGCAATTAGAGGAACTTTTTTTTTTTTCCTGTGGCACTGGGGGTGGAGTTCTTGATGTAACTGACACATGACCATCATTTAAACTCATATAGCAAATTGGTGAGCATCTCATTAAGCTCTGTTAGCATTATCTTTACCAAATATTGAGGGTAAATTCTGGCTTTTCAGCTGCTAAATCCTAAATTGTATTCAGTTTTGATATACTGCATATAGCAGATCAACACATGTGGTTAAGTATTACCTTAACCGAGGTTATAGTTAACTTTTTCAAGCTGTTGGAATAAAATGCTTGGACAGATGAAAAAGCTGTAACAAACTCAGTTTTCTTTTGCAATATATTATACAGCAGATATACACTATAATATAAAACAGCTTTAGCTTTGTGGCAATTCTTGTTTGGCCCTGAAAACTGATGCAATGCCACTCTCACAGATGTTAGTACAGCCATTGTAGTTTTCACCTTTTTATTTGGATCCATTTCTGCCTGCCACCAACCTTAATGATATGAAAGCTTCCAGCCTTGGCAACTGGGTATATACATTTGTATTCAATCAGCCACTTAGGTCAGGCACTCCTCAGCACTTACACTATGCCTCCAGCTCCTTACCTACAAGGCCTTACAAAGCTATGATCTAACCTGTCCCACCTGCCATACTGTAGCTCCTTTAACTGCCCGAGTTTGCATCCTCTCTTGATCTCTTGTTGCAGATTTTGTATCTTGTGTGAAGTGTTGCCCATCACTGATAAGTGCTCAAATTCAACCATAGAACCACTCCATAGTTTCCTGTGCAAAGCCTAACTAAGATGTGTCAGCGTGTAATGTAGTAGAAGCGGAGATACCGGGGAGGCCTTGAACCCCACACTGCTGTGGAAAGCAGCTGGGCGTTAATTGAAGGGAGACCCTCGGAGGTACTGGACCCGGCTGCTGCTGCGGTGCTGCGGGATTCAGGCCTTAGCTAAATCCCAGGGTCCCAGCCCTGCTGTTCTCTTCTGTTAGCCAGAGCACAGCAGTCAGTTTGGGTCAAGAGTTCCTTGAGCTGAACAGTATAATTGAGTAAAACCCTGTTTAGCATCTAGAATATGCTAAAAGTGAGTTATGTTTTACTGAATGGGGGGAAAATGAGTTAGAAACACAAATAAAGCCCATTTCTGGTGTTCACCCACAGTTTGATTGCTCCACTTGTTGTTTTCTTTTTCTTTTTTTTTAAAAAAAGGTCCTTTCAAAGGTCCTTTAAATATATGTATATTATTTATGTTGTTGTTCTGTGTAATATATTTTAAATGTAAGGTGTATTGTATTTTATGTAAAAATATTCAAAGACTTCAGTTAAACTTTTTAAAGTGATATAATTTAAATGAGGTTACAAATGAGTGTGAGTGCTTTGGTCTCTGACAATCAGTATTCTTATCTTATTATAATGTTGACTTTTGCTTGCAGACATCAGAGCTGTTGTTGTCAATTAATTTCAATAAACAATACTACAAAAATCACCACTGGCTTTGTACATGCTAATATCTGCTCAGTAAAGACTTCCGCTGAGTGAAAGATGAATATCGATAAGGTGGATTTTTCCATTGGGGACCTGTTTCTTTTTTGTTCACAACAGTTCTGATTTACTATTACATTTCTCATCTTCTTCAGTGTTGCATTGTGAATCAGAACTTCCACCTTTCTGTCAATTAAGTATTTTCTTTCTCTCTTTTTTTTAAAATTTTGTGCTTAGTATTTAATCACTCCCCACTCTCCTGTGGTGTGCCACAGGGCCCATTCCTGGGGCTCCTATTACTTGTTCTATAGCTGCTGGTCTTGTTATTATTGAGAGTTTTAGTATTAGATAGACATCTAGAGTTTTTCTTCTGAATGGTATAAGGGATGGGACTTCTCACATCTGACCTTTGAAAACCTTGTAATAAGAGGTACTAACTGATCCACCAAATGATCATGATCATGATGATTCTGGGTGCCCTGTCCTGATACTAATGTGTGTACCAATGTGCGATCTTTTTCTTTTGGAAAATATTGTATTTTTTTGGATTAGTATAACGCACTTTGTGACTTCTTTCTGTGACAAGTGCTCAGTACATAGATATTGCTTGCTTGCTTGCAAAATAAAACTGATTGCCTACACATGAGCACAACCATTTAGAATGCCTTAGATTTATCACTGCTGATGGTGCACAGCTATAAATTATGGTAGAGATTACAATTTTTCTTGTGTGTACTGCCAGGTTTTACTCATAGATCTGCTACTCATTCTACATTTATTCTCCTGAAAAATGAGGCCTCTGGATTATAACCACTCTGATCACACTGAATACACACCACAAACTACTAAAGTTTGCACACACACATATAGGTGGGTAGATAAACAGACATACAGTACCAGTCAAAAGTTTGGACACATTTACCCATTTACATGAATGGGTGAGTGTATCCAAACTTTTGACTGGTACTGTATACATACATACATACATGCATACAGACAGTCAATGGTCTAAATGCTCAGTCAGAGTCTTTTTTTTTTTTTTTTTAAATGTTGGATCTGTAGGATGCTACTCGGAGGAGACATCCTCAGTATGGTCATGGTCAGCTACTGTACATAGCCACACAGCACATACTCTTTAAACTTTGTTTTTGTTGGGCAGGCAGCCATCATAAGTAAGCATGCTTAAAAGGAGGGGGGGGCTATTGTAAAATGGCTTATTTCAGACATAACTGAGGGGCTCCACTGAGATTTGGAGTGGCTACTGTTTTGGCTGGGATGTGGGAAAAATCAAAGTTTTTGGTTAGTTATTAAAGCATAATAGACGCTGATTTTTTTAGAATTACTAATATTTGAATCAAATTTGCTGATTTAACAGGCAGGACATCATAACCAAATGTGTTTTGCATAATTAATTCATGGCATAAATAAGCCTGCAAAGTATTAATCACAATTAATGCAGTTGCCCACCTTCTTACCAGATCACACAAGATGGAGCATGTCTCTCCTGTTCAGGCCTCCTTTCACTGGCTTCCTGTATGTTTTAGAATTTATGTTAAGATTTTATTGTCTTTAAATCCCTTAATGGGTTGGCTCTATTGTATCTTGCTGATCTCTTAACACCTCATGTTCCTTCAAAGTCACTGAGATCTGCTGAGCTACCTCTTCATTTTAGTCTGACCTCCACCTTGCAGATTTTTAAAGTACACTTTAAAACTAATTTTTATTCTTTGACTTCCAGTCCAGAGTGAGAGCTTAGGTGTTTAGACTGTTGTATTATCTCCTGTATTTTGTGATTTCTTGGGTGCATTTATTGATGTTTGTATTTGTGTGTGTGTGTGGTGTATTTCTTATTTTATTGTGTAACCCTTTGTTTCATGTCCTGCACTTAGGTCAACTTTATTGCTTTAAATCTGCTTCATAAATAAATTTGATTTGAAACAACAGGAAGCTTGCAAATTCAAGTAACTACAGTGTTAACCTCGGGTCTTTAGTTCTACCAACCTAACCTGCTAACATCTAACATAACCTGCGTCAGAGGTGGTTAAGTTTCATATTAGAGATCAACAGCTATGAAGCACTTACTGACCAATACATTTTTTGGAAAATAGTGTCACAGTCCCTGGAAAATCCCTTGGATGTCCGTGCACAGATAGTAGAAGAGTGAAGTTTTTCAGTACCTTCTGAAATCTTTGTTTTTCTCTGATTTGCATCAGTAAGAAATATAGTTTCTTAGACTTTATTTATTTTAACTTTACTTCTTGATTTTTCTCCTGTTGACTGCAAACAATTTTACAATGACTTTATTGTTCTATACAGGACACCTATTTATACTAGCTGACATCGTATTAAAATTCCTCATAGGCCAAGCCTGTCTTCATATTTTTTCTTCTTGGACTGTTAAACATCACTGAGGCTGCAGCTGAAAGAATAAAAACTAATACTGTCTTTCAAAAATGTATTTAATGAAACCCTTGATTATACTCCATCTGATTCTCCCGTGTCTTAATGATAGCGTTGTGATATTGATAAGTCTGTTAACTTACACAGTCATCATTTTGCCAGCGCTCTTTCCTGGCTTCAGACAGGCTACACTTTATTAATGTAGTAGATCTTGCCCAGTCTTACTGATAAAACCACTTGTGCATTAATATAGGACTTCTAATATTAAACTGCTGTTTCTCTCTCCTTTCCTTTCCTTTCATGCACACTCACGCTGTTGCTTTGCATGCAGCAGTTGTGTTGCTTTCAGTCTGTGTTACACATTTTACCTCTTTATAATTTCCCCGTAGTACAGTTTTATCTTCTTTTATAAAATCAGCTGACATTACACTTATCCATACTTGTGATTGCTCAGATGCTGCAAATGGCACCCCTTTCAGGGGGGAAACCCCAGGTTGACTTATCGAGTTAATAATCAGCTTTGTGTGACCACTGGGCATGCTTACTTCACAGTACAGTTCCAGGTCTTTCAATTCTTTTAAAATAAGGACAACTGTAGTTATACATTTCTCAAAAAACGGACAAATTATAGTTGCGGGTTTATGGGTCAAGCCCATCAAGTAATGGATCAGCAATCCAGCAGTGCATAGCTAGCACTGCTGCACTCTTTCTGATGCAGATTTTTCTTTTATGTTTCTGTTTTTTTCTCATAACATGATGATATATGGAGCGGCACCGTATAGCTCAGTGGCTTTAATACAGGTGGAGGCATCATTCTCCATCAATACAAAAAATAAATTTAGCTCTTTCATCTGTCAGGTTCACGGATTTCTGTCTGGGTTAAATTACTCACCGGAGCCACGGGGGGGGGGGGCATGCCTCGAGGTTTATTTACAGATACTGCCATTAGACATTTCTCATATACATTCTCCTGTCTTGTTTGCTGTCTGTGCCCTCTGCCCATCAGAGCTCCATTTAGCCTACACTCTTATCAAGAGGCAAATGGAAATGGAAAGGCTTTGCGTACGTGGTGGGGTGGGGGACACAAAGGTAATAAATAATTTTTTATATCTAGTCACATATATTATGTTTTACTTTAAATATGGTCTGACAAGTGCGTTTAATTTGTTTAGTCACTTTAATTGCATACCTTTAAAGCAAATTCATGTATGAATGCATATTATGTGGCTCTATTAGCACAGATTCTCTATGTCTCTCAGGAGATCACTGTGAATCATTTCCAGACTCCCCCAAATATTTATTTTAGACCTTTTCTCTAATGTGTCACCTTTCTTTGTACACTTCCCTGCTTTTCCTCTTCTTTGAAGCATTCAGCCTCTGATCTTTAACACCGGCTCCTTGGTGTGCAAACCACACTACCCAGGATGAAAAATTATATTTTGAGTAATGATACAAAAGTGCTCACAGAACTAATTAGTTTATAGACAATGTGAAATTAATAGGGCCACGTTAAAGCCTCTACTCAAGGCTTTCCTTGTCATTCTTGTTCACAAGGTGCAAATCAAAAGCATGTGCACCTATACTGAAGCTGGGGAATGAAAAATCCACTCTAACTCCCACACTGAACATAACATTTTTCAATAACTGTTCAATTTCCACTGCATTTGGCCCACATCCAAGAGGAGCTTTTGCCAAATATCTCAGCCGAGTTCATGATTTAAAATAGCTACGAGCCTCGAGAAATAAAATTGTATTGAGAAAGAGATAAAAGATTGATAATTACAGTATTGTTCTAGCTGCAGTAACCTGAGGGCAAACGGTGCCTGCAGTATATAAAGAAGCAATCTCGGCACTATAACAGGACAAATTTAAGTGCTTATGTTTTTTTCTTCAATCCATTTTTATTCCACCAGGTAAGTCCTACAGAGTTGGTAACCTCTTTTGGTTGAAGGAGAAAACAATCAAAAAGCTGCTTGGTGTAAATGTTTCAGGGATCATCACAGGTAAAAAGACAGCTTCTGTTGTTCCACCCCGGTGATAATATGTTAAGGTTAACAGGATAAAGCCCTCTGGGAAAAGAGTGTGACATTATAGAGCTGCTAGAGAGGTTGGATTGTTAAACAAAATGTCACTGTCTGAGACTTTCGTCTTTTCTCGGTTTCTAATAACCCCGATCATGACCATTTCGTAAGTTTACCACATCCTAGTTCTGTGCCTCTCCATTCAAACCTTAAACCATCACGTTGTCACATCAGAAATGTATTATTTTGGAAATGTTAAGTATTAACATTATGTTCTGTGATCAAAGCAAACAACCCTCGCACGCCAGTTAATAACAAGTGGATTATGAGTTATTACACAACACTGACTTCATTATTGAGTAAATTACCTGCAGCTGGTTAACTGACTGTTTGTTTGTGAATGTTTTTCTATTAGTGGTAAACTCAAATGTACGTCATTTGTAGAAAACAGGCACTGCCCTGCAATAAACATGGACATGATGAAAGAGATGTGATAGCCTGTGATCAGAGAATATCAGCTACTAACAGTTCTGATAAGTGTATAATAATTAAGTATATGAGTAATTAATTAGAATAAAAAGTCATTTTTTCCCTTTTTTTTTTTTTTACCTGATACAACTTTAAAAAAAAAAAATCTGCTTAGCACAATCTGAAACTGAATGTGTTTTTAGTTGACGTTTGGGCAGCCTAAAGAACAGGAGTTAGCCAAATTTTTCTAGATTTATGAGTTGAAATTCAAAAATGAATTATAGAATCATAAAATTATCAAAGTTAAAGGAACTGCTGCCACAACTGTTATCCTTTCACATAAGATCCAGTCCAAAACAAGCTGTAAGAGCTCTCCAGGTGCCTGTTTGTCAGTTTCGTGGTCTGTATATATAACAGTTGGATGTAACCCGCAGACCTTGGGGTTTAACCCTTTCCTCAGGTGGGTTAAAGCACAGAAACTAAGCATGGTAAACTGATTCATAACATTCTGAAAAATGACATTCACATAATGAGCACATTTACTTTAGGTACATATATGTTAGGTAGGTAGGTAAATTTACTAAATGGGGCGGCTGTGGCTCAGGTGGGTCAGCTACCAGTTGGATGGTCAGTGGATTAGTCCCTGACTCCTCCACTCAGAGGCTAATCCACCAAAGCATCCTTGGGCAAGATACAGAGTGTGTGTGAATGTTAGAAAGCACTTAGGCAATGATAAAAGTGCAGTATGAGAGTGTGTGTGTGAGACTGGGTGAATGAGACTCGCAGTGGAAACTGAGTAGAAAGGTGTTATACAAATACCAGTCCATTTCCTATTATACAACCTGTGCACTATTAAGCCACTTAAGTAGGATTATGACCTTTGCTTAGGTAAAAAGAATAAATACTTATAAAAAAAAAAACAGTCCAACACAAGATTCTGTTTAGATTCTTGTGCAGCACCACTTTTCTCAAAATAAATATTTAATGGGTCACAGGGCTACACATGGGCCTGAAAATCATGTTTTCTAAACCAGTTTTCCATACTGATTTTGTTTCTGTTTAAATATTCTGATTTCTTCTTCCAGACATACTTTAATTTGCCATGTACCAAACAACAGAGCAAGCTTCCACCATGTCTGTTTTCTTCAAATCAGCAAGAGTGTCTGGGGAGATTAAACTGCCAATGTGATGAATTGAGTGAACTCTTAAATATGTGTTTACTTAAGCTCTCAAGTCGGAATTATCCAAGTTAGAAAAAAATGTTCTTTTTTTAAAGGGTCTTAAAAATAATGAAATAAATTAGACACTTTGGAAAGACATACACATTGTGTTAAGCAGAGCTCCAGCTGAACGCTGGTTTTACCAAATCATTTTTCTTTCTTTTTTTTATTTTCTTTTAAGTGTTGCTGGGTAGATTTAGAGCCCAGTTTGTAAGACAAGGGAAACAGAACATGAATGTGAACTCACAAAGGCAGGTTTAATACTGAAGTCTCTCCAAAAACACTAGGCACTAGGAATTTTCAAACAAGTAATCAAAAAGAGGAATACAAAACACATGGCCAGGGACAGACACAACTCCGGGGAATGAGGGGACAACTCAACAAAGGGCAAGGGGAAACACAGACAATATATATATATATATACTATATATATATATATATATATATATATATATATATGTATACACACCAGGATAATGAGAGGATGGGCAACAGGTGGGAACACAGCTGGGGATAATTACAGCGGATAAGATGGGGGAAGCAGAACAGAACACAAAACATAAGAGCCAAAAGACTGACAAAATAAAACAGGAAATAACTGAACATGGAAATAAGAACGCAGACTTGACACAACACAGGAAGGCAGACACACTGAGGGAATCTAATCAACCCAGGCACATGAATGAACACAACACAGGAGACTAGACACAAGAGGAAGGGAACACTGAGCTAATCTAAAGCACTATGAACAGGGGACAAGATCAAATATACTTAAAAAGAAAATATACAAGAAGCAATAAAAACACAAGGCAAACCAAGAATCTCAGAATCCCTCAATAACAAAACACAGGGTAGCAAACCCAAGACCATGACTTTCTTTCTTTCTTTCTTTCGTTACAGTGAATTGGGGAATTTATATGTAAATCACAAGCAAAGCTGTGACCATGTGTATGCTATATTCTACAATACCCTTGGCAACTAGTGCAGCATGCCTGTCATACAAGTGAAATGTTCCCTGCTCCCACTGTAGCGCTTTTGATCCTCAGTGAGGATTATATCAAATTCCAACACATTGATTCAGCAGGTTTAGTAATGCCCTGTGAATTCTGCAAGAAGCAGTATTTTTTTTTTAAAATTTCCATGAGTTTGAAGACAAGCATTTCCCCACATGATCACCCACTAAATTGGCTCTTGCCACCTGAATTCTAATGAGTCACTTTGTTTGAGATTTGTGAACGAGGCCATTGTGATGCAAATGCACATTGCAACCCGTGCTTAGGACCAGAGACAATCTGAAATACCTGACATCAGATTTTCCCAATTAAAGTACCAATGATTTGCTTATGAAATAATCCCACCACACTTGCCCACTTCAAACACTATAATGATATAAAAACATGGCGTGCTTTGATATGCAAATGTTGTGTAAGGGGGATAAAGCATTCTGCTTCCTTTCTGTTTACCACATCAGGCTGCGACAAAGATGCAGCTTATTCTCATTTCTAACACAAAGCACTCCATTAAATCTATTTAAGATGGCTCCAGTGAACCCATCTGACAGCACCTCCTACACTAGCTTTTAAAACGCAGTCCTCATTGTGTCTTTTTTGTGTATTTTTTTGTTTATCTGCCTTTGTTTTGCCTCTGGTCGTCAGTTACACATCTAATTTTTCGAAACAAGATCTCAAAAACAGAATATAGGGTTTCTCATTGTCTATTAAAGCTAAATATATGAGCCTTTTCTGCCGTGACACCCTATCAGCTTCATTTGGCAGTGCCATTCAAGATCAATTATGAATCACATAAATAATACCTTTTGTGTTGTGACAACACAGGGGTGTAGATTTGTTTCACTTTAGGCATGATTTTGTTGGTTTACGGGATAATTGTGATTTTTGCTGGAACCATTGTTTTATTTGTTTATTACAGTTTTCCATATTGTGGCAGCCCAAGGGGAGGGGCCGCCAAAGCAAAGACTGTTCATGCTGGTGTTCATGTGCTGACCGACAGTGTTATATCAGTTATTCCAGTTATTTTGTGTTACTCTCTCATTGTTATTATTAGTTTGTAATGTGACTTGCACCTGTTTGTCTAGAATTGAGAGTGGCTAGTAATGGGCCACCATGACTGAGACTCCTGTGGCCTCGGGTTACTACTCCTGTATGTGGTCAATTTTTTTCTGTATGTTAATAAAGCTGTGTTCCTGGGGTTGAGCAGCAGGGTTCTTGCCAGCGGTCGACCGCCTGGTGCTGTGCCCTGCTTAGGTCGTCTTATGTCAGCTGAGAATTTCATTGGCTTTGCCATCTATCAGAACTCTTCTGTCAAGTGGTCGTGGACACGCCACCCTGTGATCTCAAGATGGTCCCGTTCACTAGTGGTGTGCGATACTGCAAGATTTGGTATCGATCCAATACCAAGTCAATACAGGGCCAGAATCACAGATATTGATGCTGATACTTTTTAATAATTATGTTTACGTGTTTTGTGATTTTTTTCCCCCATTGGATCATTAATTTGTTAAAACCAGGATAGAATTGGGCAAAGTTTATAGGTAAAAATATTTTATCAAAATAAAGTTTTCTTTCTGAAACATTATAACAGTAAGAAACAATTTTCCCCACACATTGTGATGTCTGGATTTTTTTCTTGAATAAAGTACAAAATGATCACTCAAGAACAAATTAAAACTTTTTTTCAGGTAGAGTGTTCACAAAGTATAATACCAAAATGTAATAAAAATATCCCGTCATTCACAAATTTTCTGGATTTTTTCTTAAATAAACAAGCTGTACAAAATTATCACTCCACAACATAATAAAACATTTACGCTTCTGGCTCCGAACAAAAACTCAGAACAAAAACTGATAAAGTATTTTCTATATACGTATAAACTTTGCCCAATTCTATCCTGGGTTTTAACTAATTAATGATCCAAAGTGGGAAAAAAAATCACAAAACACTTAAACTTCATGAAAATTCTTCATAATTATTAAAAAGTATCAGTATCGGTATTACAGTATCAGCGATACTGGCCCTGTATTTACTTTGTATTGGATCGATACTAAATCTTGCATTATCGCACACCACTATCATCCATCTGTATGATGTTACTGGAATGGGAGTGGGGCAGATGGGAAGCCCCACCCACCTGGTGTTCACACTTTCTGTACACGTGGAGCAGCCAATCAGAAGAAAGTTGGCCTTAAAGGAAGAGTGACTAAAATAGCTTGTTTCAGACAGCACAGATCAGTTAGAAGATAGATAAGGATTATTTTTGAACAGTGGGTGATGCAAAGCTACTCTAGAAGGCTCCAAAAATAAAAAATAAAAATAAAAAAAAGAAGTAGAAATAACCATAATTAGTTCGTATCATTCCCATAATTGCAGTTTTCCACTTTTAAAAATCTGATATTTTCCAGCTCAAAATCTATCCACCCACCAGAAGCTCTATGCACTTGTTCACTACATAATGTAGTCAGATATGGTCAGGGCTACAGCAAATTAATAACTTTTGGGTTAAAAGATCATTGTGAGGGAGAAGAATCTTATTTGCTTTCTTGCCAAGAAAAGAGGAAATGAGTAGCTTGGCACTGTCGAATCTAAAAATCAAAGTAAACTGTATTTTTAAACTGTACAAAAATGTAAATTAAACAAGATATAACTTGTTATTAAGATGAGTTTCAAAAGTGATGGTGGGCTATTTTTGTTTATTTTTGGACACTTCTGATTTTGTCTTCATATTTTCAGTGTGTGTGCCAAGCGAAGTCATCCAGCTGCTGGCTGTAGCTTCATATTCAACAGACATAAAACAGGGGTATTGATCTTCAAATCTAATTTTCTGCAAGACGGCAAGTGCTTTTCCCAAAAATGTCAAACATTTTAAGCTTGGAGAAAGATCATAGTCATAGTTAAAAGGAAACACATTGACTGCTGGCATGAAAAGACAAAAAGACCCATTTCAAAACCACACACTTTTTGTTGTTAAAAACGGTGCTGGCAAATGTGTTTTACAGCTATATAAAGACATATTAAAGCATATGATTAAAGATTTGCATAATTTTATATGTAACTGAATAAGCATAGGCTATACTCTTTTGTCTGTTTATTCGTCCATATCATTTACCATTAAATTAGTTGTGTGTCCTATGATCTTTACTCAACTTATGTAAATACACATGTTAGTTGTACATATAAATTACATGCCAAAAGTAGGTCAGCTTCATTATATTTTACCCAGACTCTGTTATTTCTTGTATTCTTATTTGGAAATAAAAAAATCACCTGCTCATTCTTACTCCCAGCTTTTCAAAGACTCCCTCTTCTTGTCATATCACAATCTTAACCTACCCCCTTAGCACGGTTATTGGATGCACCAAGATAGCCTTTTAGCATTATTTTATGGCATGAAGAACGTGAAAGGGGAAATATCTATATGAGTTACAACCTAATTGGAAAGAATATAAAAATAAATATAAAAAAAAAAACCAGGGTTTCCGAGCCAGAGTTTCAATGCACAAACTCTGTGTTGCAGATACGGTGAACATGGGAGTTCCGCTTGGAAATCATATCAGCATGAAGGATCCATTTAGAAACAGTGTCGGAAACAGTTTCCATGAAGTTTGTGAAGGAAAACGAGCGTTTCAGAAACTCTGCTCATTTTGGCCATTTCAAGTATAACTTCACAAACTTCAATCAAACTGCTTCCAAGCATGTTTCTAAATGATTTCTCCTTCAATCTCATATGGTTTCCGAAGCACAACCCCGTGTTTCACCACGATCCTAAAGCACAGGGAGCTTTTATGTGCGTTTTTGTAGTCGTTGCTCCGCTCAGAAACGCTGCCATTTTGGCCATTTCAAGGATAACTTCACAAACTTCAATCAAACTGCTTCCAAAGATGTTT